>JAJIYU010000217.1:0-60850 GCA_030144865.1 Tinospora cordifolia | reverse complement strand
TGAAACACAGAGGTTAACCCCTTTCGGTCTAATTGACAATTGTTGATAACTAAATGTTTGAAACGCCTAATGGATGATAAGTGTTTGTATGTTCAGTGTTTAGATTAAATAATGCTATGGATGTACTGTGTATGATCCACTGGGCTCTTGAGTTCACCCAATCATTTTTTTTTCAGGAAATTATTGAAGACGATGCCTCTGCAGATCAATGTAAATTAATGACAGTGTACAGGATGGTAGAAAATGATGTGTATTGTAGGGTTTGATTATGTCAAATGTCAGTAATATTTATATTATCAAAAGATGTTTATGGAGCTCACAAAATTATTCATAACTCTGATAATGAAGTAATGTTTTCAGATTATTGTATTTAAATTTTATCTCTTGGATATGAACTGTTGAAACTAATAGATAAATGAGGAAAAAAAAGTAATATCCTTAGTTCTCAGATAGAAAGCAGGGCTGATTGCACTCAGAAGAAATGACGTCTCAAGCCACGAGACCACCACGTCACCTATGACGTACGTGATAGAGAAAGAACGAGAACTGGGGGTGTTACAGAGCCCAAGGTTAACACTAGAGCCCAAGTAGGTTAACATAAGAGTTGTTCAAGTGAAAGATCACATTTTACGTGGACTAAACAATATAATAGAAAATTGGTTCTTGTAGTTGTATAGGGTCAAGAGGCCTAATTAGGGAATTACTTTAGTTAGATAAAATGATTTGATTGATTGATTGATATTGAAGGTGGATGTGTGCGTGTTATATGCTGACTATGTGTTGGCAACCCCGCAAGTGTACAAGATCGCGATAGTAATAATCAGTGAGACCGTATATCATCCTGAGGGAATGAAATTTAACTTAATCATCTCAAATCCTAATCTAATGTTAGCTTTCATTTTATCAAGGCTCTGCTTAGGGTTTGAATTGTTTGAATCTAAATAAGAATCTAAACTATCAAAAGTAATAAAAATCTGTTTCGAAAACTATATTGAAAAGTTGTCTAGGATAGTAAACTCTTATGTATACCCTTCGATTTCTATTTTAGTTCATTAACTTCCCGCATTGTGAGTTCTAGCACTCGCCATTAAAGCCTTCTCCTGAGGTACCTCTATTAGTTTTGTCCCCTAATACCCTCTTCTGAGGCGCATAGTCAACAACCTAATGTTGTGTGAGAGGTAATCACGTGCAACCCCCTATACAGTTAACAACCTTTCAGTCAATCAACTAATCTAGGTCCATATTATGATAGTCTTACCATTAAACCTCTTTTTTGAGTTAGTTTAATGGTTTGAAATAATAATGTTCATGGCCAGTAAACATTAAACATTAAACACGCACAATATAAAACAATGCATCAAAATCAATTATTTGAAATAAGAAATCTCAGGTTCATACACCAGAGATTTACATCCAAGACATTAAAAATTAACTAGCCTGACATTGTATTAAATGCAAACATCAAAGAGAAATGAATAAAAGTTAACATACTCAAAGCTTGATCCCTTAATCTTCAATCCCTTCTTGGTCTTCTAATTTTTCTCCTTTTGAGCCATCACAATTAGGAATTTCTGAATTAGTTATTCTTAGACACTAATCCCCTTTTCTATTTATAGGCCCACACTAAAAAAAATCCTAAAAATATAAGAAACCCAGTAATTGATCGTGTTACCGCCGTCGATGATCGCAGTTAGCATCGTCTCTAAGTAAAAAACACGAATTTTCACCATTCTGTGAACCACTGTAGACATTTCTAGCATTTTGATCAAGTTTTGGTTACTGCGGTCACTGGACCCCTGACTGCGGTAACCCGTGTGTTGCATTTTTTTCTTTGTCTTCTTTCAGCTACCTCGATCATTGGTTCTCCTACCGCGGTAATTGGTTGGTTTCCTTTGATTTCCACTTTTCTTTACATTTGCATGTTGTAATTCTCTCTTGGCTTCATTCTAATCCTGCACCACACTAAAAATCCTTTGCTAGACATCATTTTCTAATAGAAATGGTGTAAACCGTAAAAATAATGCTAAAATGTAATGAAATGTGTAATTCCTATTATGAATGCTCATGCCACTAATTATGCGCAAATGTGTTTGATTCTTCCCTAAACTTCTATAAAATGCAATAAACAACCTATACTGATGCCAATCTATTATGCAACTAACAAAGACCCCGAAACTTAGACTATTGTTCATCCTTGAACAATGACTCAAATTTTGTGACACCTTAGTTTCGGGTCTGGATTTTCTGATACATGATCATTGAGTCATCCTTTTTTAAAACTGAGTTGTCAATTTTTCATTTCCTATTTCACTTTCTTCCAAAAGTATAACATGATCTCTATGAAATGCAATCACCTCATAGTACATGAAATGCTCTAGAATTAACCCTTATCACTGGTTTTCATTCATAAAATAAGAAAAGTTCCAAAATATCATAATAACGCAGTGGTAAAGTCGTTAAAACATTCAGCTAACTGTTGTCAGCTTTGTTTACTCAAAACGATAAATTTAAACATTTGAAAAGTTCTATATACATAATTTACAAAATAACTATAAGTCATGTGAAATTATTGACATCAAGTTTAAACAAAAAGAGATAACTATAACAACCTCTAAATGAGGTGCTGATATCAAGTCCTGAGTCTGTCAATGAACACTTATGTGAATACCTGAAAAATGAAATGGGAGTGAGCTTGAAAGCCCAGTGGGTCATTCTAACACATCATCAACATTATACAAATCAAGAATCAAAACTTGCACACACTTTCAGGCATTGATCATTTCCAAGCATTTATTTGTTTGTTGTACTCTAAAGAGCAAAAGAGAATCCTCTCTTGATATTTCCTGTAATCCAAATGAGTAACTCTTGGTACGCAATCCAGATGTACCATCATGATTTCTCCAGGGGTGTTATCTAGCTTACCATCATGATACATCTCTCCAAATATTAATTATGTTCATACCAAATGTGAGTACTCTATGGTATACAATCCATACTATACCATGGGATTACTGTCTAAGGAAAGGCAACACAATCCAGTGCTCACAATCCAGTTAGTACCACTTCCACAAACACTCAGCTATCCACCTGTTGGAAATATCTACGATGTGCCAGACTAGTGCGCATGGTACACTATATAGAGAATTACATTGCGCTTACGAAAATCTATCGCATCGGTACGCGAAATTCTTAATAAACCATTAATCTTATTTAATTCCACAAACAGTGTCATCCATACAACTTCATTCAGCAGATATGAGCAAATACATGATGAATAAATTGAATAAATCATGAACTTGATAAAACATGTCAGAAAGTGATTAATCGGACATTATGATCATTATTCAAATCATTCCAATAACAAACAAATAACAACCATTGCATGCAAAATATTTTAAGCTAACAATTGTCATGTTTTGAATCTAAAATTCACATAATATTAATGAGTAAGGAAATCCTTCCCACTTGACTATGTCGAATTTCCTTTATGTCTCCTCATGGAGAGTTCTTTACACTCCAAATTATTTATCTGCACTTAACTGTCAAATAATAAATTCTAAGTTTTAATTACCTATCTGAGACATTTTGAAATAATTCTGGTCTTAAATTACCAAAACGTCCATGATTTTCACAAATTGACAACTTGGTTTTAGGAAAGGATGACTCGATGATCATGTATTGGGAAATCTAGACCCAAAATCGGGGTGTCACAAATTCAAATTCTAATTCTACATGACATATCATATATAATTGAGTTCCCCGTCACTAATCATTGTAACCTTCATTATTTATCCCTATAGCTTATAACTCATTAACATGTCCCTAAAGCTTCTTAAATTGTCTAGATTTTTAGCTCATCTTCTATTCTCCTCTAATTTCATCCTCTCATCAATCAGTATTTCAATAATCTTAGACTTTGCAAGTAATTTGCAGTTGCCATTCCACTGATAGACATCCTTTCCTAATACCTAAGTACACAAACCCTTTCAATGCTCTCCTTTGTCAATCATTTACTAAAAACAAAGTTCTGCTCAGACTAGTGGTATTTTCTTTACGTTGTAACGTGGCCTAGCTCAAGGTACAAGTGTAAAAAGATATTTATTCTGACTCAACTATACACTCAAGGTTATAACAACCTGTTTCATTCAATGCACAACTATTCTCTCTAAAATATCATCATATATGCTCAATTCTTTTGCATCATTTTGTTTTCATAGCTCCCCCAAACTTGTTTCCTCATTCGTAGTACAATATTTATTCATGTACAATTAGTTTTCAATTTTTTTTAAATAATGCTTTAGTAGTATTAAACCATGAGTGTACATAAATGGGTGTGTTTTATAACAAATAACTGGTTTGTATGCTGTTTTGGGTTCATAACAAGAATTTAGGGTAAAATTGGTTTCAATTGGTAATTATGTCTTGGACCGGCCTTTTGGCTATGGCTGAAACAATGATGGCCTACTTCATTTCTTTACTAAAGTTCTTCCTAAATAATTTCAAGATAGATTTGATTATTTCAAGGATTTATAAAAAATTTGTTCTATTTGTAGTTTGACTTCCACTCTTCACTTACTCAGTTTCAGATTCTCAATATACCTAAAACCATAGGATTCTATCAGAGTTGAATTTTAGATAAACCAAGCATATAGACTGTTTGAACATACTCTAGTTCTCTGTCTCATTGCTCTATAGGAACTTCAAATGTCATTGGTTATTTTCTATAAAAGAATAGATTTGAGGCACGTGTATGTGATTATGTTGACGCATATGTCAACGCGTTTGTTGAATGTGTATGCGTGAAATGTAGGTGATTGAGAGGGTCAACACACTCTCAATCACTACTATTAGGTGATTATGTTGACATATACGTCAACGTATTTGTTCAATGTGTATCCGTGAAATGTGGGTGATCAAATTACGTGAAGATACCACAATAACTATTTCACTTCTTGCTAATGCTATTTTCCAGGATCTACCATATATATATATATAGATACTCACTAAATGCAAAATGTATAGCCTAGTGCACGTCACAACATACATCAAGCCACCCACTATACTAGCATATGCAACATGACTCATGTACTCATACTCCTCATCAATGTTTAGAGACATATCTGTTGAAAGTTGAAAATGCGTTGTTAATGGAGTGCTCACTAGCTTAAAGTTTTCCATTTCAATCCTTGAAATTCTCCAAGTACTCTGTCTTCGACGAAATTAATTTTTCCTTTTTTTTTCCTTTCTTTCTATAACTCTATCCCAAGAATTTTCTTACTTGAACCAAAATCCTTCATCTCAAACTCTTGACTCATTTGAGATTTTAGCATATTGATCTCATCCATGCTCTTAGTAGCAATTATCATATCATCAACATATAAGAATAAATAAATGTAAAAGCAATCTAGAAGCTTTAGAACATAGACACAACTGTCATACTTATTCCTTATGTATCCTTGCATGATTATAGATTACGAAACTTCTTGTATTATTTCAACTCACTTCTTCAGTTTACAAAGATGATCATCACTCTTAACAACAAACTCAAAACCTTCAGCTTCATGTAACTTGTCTCGTATAAGTCCCATTGTAAGAAATTTGTCTTGACATCTAGTTGCTCTAACTCCAAGTCAAATAATGCAACTAATGCCAACAATACTTTCATTGAAGTGTTTCATAATTGGAGAAAACACTTTATTGCAGTCCACACCTTCTCTTTAAGGTATACCCTTTGACAACCAACCTTACCTTATATCTCATATTCTCTGATTTAGGATAACCACTTTTTCTAGAATACACCCATTTGCATCCAAAACCTAGTTGAACCTTTGGTAACTCTATAAGATCCTAAGTCTGGATCTTCATTAATGAATCTATCTAACCCTACAAGGCTTCTTTTCATCTTTTAAAACAATTGTCCAGTCATTTCTTCCCTTAAAGGAGATCGTTTTCATTATTGTAAATGCATAGGTTAATATGTCTTTAAACCAATGGTGAACGAGTGCTCTAATAGTCATCCTAGCTTTGCCATTGGCTAAAGACTGTTGTTGCTCCTACTGCTGATGCTCACTAACTCCATCTATCGTCTCTTCTACATTACTCTTTATCTTTCAAAGCACGCAACTCTGCCTATTTATAATCACTTTTCACCTCATCTTGAGAATGCATTTACTTACCTGACATCAAAGTAGGTTCATTAAATGTCTCATCCATACTAGTCACAATCTTATGCAAATTAGAACATCATAATCCTTTTACTCTATTTGTACAACCAACAAACACAACTTTCTTTTCTTTTGGATCAATCTTACTTTCTTTGGCATGATAGTAAACTAAACATCTAAATACTCTCAAAATACTATATTTAGCAGTATTACTTGACTATAACTCGAATGGAGCTTGACAATCAATAACAATAGAGGATGATCTATTAACAAGTAAACAAGTTATATCCACCACCTCTTCCCATAATTCTTTACCCAAACTAACATTGGATAACATACTTTGCGTCTTCTTCAATAGAAGCAACTTATTCTCTCCATAACTCCATTTTGCTGTGGTGTTTCCTTAACTTTGAAATGTCTTACAATGCTTTTGACTTCACAAAATCTTGAAAATGCCTTAGTGTATTGACCATCATTATTAGCCTACGTCTTCTTGATGCTTATATCAGTTTGCTTGTCAATCTTTGTTATTCACTTCTTGAAGACCTCAAATACTTTATTCATACTTTTCAATAGACCATAAGTGAAAATTCATTGATAATGGAAATGAAATACCTCGCTCTACCTAGTGAAGGAACTATGAAAGGACTCTACACATATGAATGAATAAAATCTAGAGTACTTCTAGTGTGGTCAATTGTTAAGTTGAATTTGATTTTTATGTTATTTTCTAAACACAATTTGGTCATGAAAGTCTAACTTTTCAACCTTACTTTTTACAAGTAATGATTTTTAACTCAACATGTCAAGTCTTATCTAACTTATGTACCTTAGTCGCGTACATCATAACTACGTATATGTTGAGCTGCTATTTATAAACATTATGGTACTTCTTGAATAACACATACAAGTTACAAACTTTCTTTCCTTTCATGAACACAAGTACATCTCGAACTAATTTTAGAACTCTACCTTCAATTATAATCCTACAACCAAACGAATCTAAAATACTCATACAAATAAGATTCCTCCACAATTGTGAAATATGTCTGACCTCTATTAATATCCTCATAACACCATCATATATCTTGATATTCACTATTCATATCCTTATTGTCTTACATGTCATATCATTTCCTATAAGTATACTATCACCATTCACACTCGTCCCTATTCATACACATGTGATAAGAACAACCTAAATCAATAATCTACTCATTACCTGAGCATCCCACCAAAACTGAAAGGACATTAGGATTGACATCCTCTACAATTGTTGTGTAACTAGAATTTCTTATTTTTTGTTTTCTTTTATCCTTGAGGTTTGGAAAATCTTTCATAAAGTGTCAGTCTTTATGACATTCAAAACACCTTAAACTTCTTCCTTTTAATTTTGATTTGGATTTGCCTCCATAACCCTTCGATCCTCTTTCTTTAGATTTGCTTGTAACCAACAAACCTTCACTTGAGCCTTGACCTTTCCCCTTCAGTAACCAACCTTTTGAACTCTTTATAGTTCAAAGCTATTTTGACATCCTTTAGAGATGAGATGTCTCTATTGTATATTAAAGTATCCACAAAGTGCACAACAAGCATAGGAAGTACATTGCTTGGTCCTAATCACTAATTTTAAGTCAAACATTCTTCAAAGATATAAAAATCTTGTTGAACTCATTATGATGTTCTTTTATAAATGCTCCTTCCTTCATTTTTAGAATGTGTGACTACTTCTTTAGATACAACCAATTTGTTAGATTTTTTCATGAACAAATTCTCTAGTTTCAACTACAAAGCCACAGTTATAGTCTCCTCTTCAACCTATTGTATAACTTCATGACCCAAGTAAATGAGAATAGTAGTGAATGTTTTTTACATGACCTTGTCTGTTTCTTCTTCCATTAGCCTTGCTAGCAATACATCTTTTCCCTTTAGACTCTTTTGCAACCCATCTTGCACAGAGAGCCAACATTTTAATTCGCCAAAGGTTAAAGTTATTCTTTTCATTAAATTTGTCAACCTTATATTTTGTAGCTATCTTAATGATTAGATTATGTCACTAGGTAAATCTCATTGTTATTAACCCATTGTAAAATAAAAAAACCCCAAAGCTAAAATATGAAATTGAATAATTGTTAAGGCATCCGCAATTGTTAGACCATTCTAGAGTTTGATGTCCATGCCACATCATCAACTCATTAAACTATTATTTATGAGACTATTTCTTACAGTGGTTCACAATTTATTAACAGTATATGACTCACAATCGCATCAACCTATTATTTATACTATTTACAAAATTTTATTTATAAAATATATATATACTTTTAAAATAATTATAATTACTTTTTTAAAATGATATTTTCCTTATTTTTAAAAATATTTATTTAATATAAATTATTTACTTATTTTTAAATTATTAATTTTATTTTTTAAAGAAATATTTATTATTTATTTTAAATATTATTTAAAAAATTATATATTTATTTACTATTTAAAAATAATATTTATATATTATTTTTTTTTGACTAAAAAAAGTATCCATTCAACATTATATAAAAAAAAGGTGGGACGTTGAGTATTTGCTCAGAGCACCTAATTAGCTCAGTGCTTAACGAGTGTTGAGGCCCCACCGTTGTAGACGCTCTTAGGGCATCTCCAATGCCCATCTGCTCGGTGCAGACCGAGTGGATGGGCAAGCTGCCATGCAGCTTTAAAAAAAAAAAAAAGAAATGGTCGTTGAGCACTTGGACTGTACCGAGCGCTCAATGCCTAGCGTATATAGTAGCGCTGCATTGAGTGCCGCCTCAGTGCTATCATACATGCGTTGGAGATGCCCTAATATGGTAGGAATGTGTATTCAAGTGAAGTTTTTTTTATTTTATTTATCCATTCACGTGTGTGAACAAAGAAAAATTAAAATATGTAAAAGAGGAGGTATTTAAAATCTTGCGAGCATTACTGGCTCTTTAATTTCTAAATAATGTGGGACTATAAGAAAAAAAAAAAGAAATGAATCCCACGTATGCAATTTTACAATTTGTTACAAACAATAACCTAGCTCTTCACTAATCCATTCTCTACATCAGGGTTAATGTAAAACAAAAGTATAGTCGTACAAAACATTTTTTTAAAATTATTTATACACCTAGTTGAAATAAAGGAGCCCAAAACAAAGACGTCACTTTTTATAAATAGGCTCTCCGATCAATGTAGGATATAAGAGCATCCGCAATGCAGGTTTGATGGTGCTGAGGTGGCATTTAATGCAGCATACCTCAGCACCAAGAACGTTGAACGCTTGATACAGACCGAGTGCTCAACACTTTTCTTTCCTCTGTTGTTTATTTTTATTTTTATTTTTTATTTTTAAAACTGACGTAGATAGCTATTGTCCCTAGCACTTGTTTAATATGGTGTGGACACCCTAAGTTTGAAAAGAGTGACTTGAAGGACCCTACATGTGGAAACTTTCGAAGCCGCTTGCACGCAATAAGAGCTTTTTCAAGCAAGCGCTCCACCTCTCCCTCATGGGTTAATAATGTGACACAACAAAACGGGAGCTCTAATCGGAAAATCTTACCAACTTAAAAGTGTAATGTTATTTATATATAAAAGTATTTTTAAAAAATAATAAAAATACATGTACACGTAAATTAAGCAAATTATATAAAAAAGTATGAACCAGAAGAGATATACATTTTTTAAAAATACAAGTAATCAAATAAATTAAGCAGTTTTTTTTTCTTCAAAAAATCTTTATCTTTTTTACCATTTTTTTTAATTAGCATAAATAAAAAAAGGATTATGTTGGATTAAACTTTATTGAATGGATCCTGTTGATTCCATATAGTGAATCACAATTCATCCTGGTATCAAATGTTCAACCTTCATATAAGAATTAATATTCGTTCTTGCATAAGATTGAATGATAACTACTGACCTAATCATTACATATTGAAATCCTAATAACAAGATCCCATCACTAAAACTATTATCCTGGGTGACAAAATGACCTAAAGTTTTAGAAATTTGATGAGCTGCCCAGCTATCGAAAATTAGTACAAAACGCAATTCAGATTTCAGACAAGGCTGTTAGTGGCTGCAATGCTTGCAAATTGATTCCCACATGCTTTTTTATAGGGAATCCTCACATTATTACCAACGCACAAATAGAGATGACAAAAAATAGATAATAATCTTGTCCCCTGCCAGCACTGCCGCGCCCGCCAAATAATTAAAGGCTATTTTTAGATTTTTTAAATACAATAAGTAAACGCTTTCAGGTTAACAACATCAAAGTAATAGCCACCGTAGAAAAATTACGTAAAACAAAAGAAGAAGCCATCCCACATACGTCTAAAACGCCGAACTCCAACAAATCATTTCATTAATACATCATAATTTTTAAATAATATAGTAAATGATCGAAATAAAGTAAAATTAGAACACAGTGGACCACAACGTACTAGCACAAATATTTTGAATTTCAAGCAAACTCCGCATCATTTAGACCATTCAACCCAAATCCATTCTCCTTCCCCTTCTTTCTACCATTCATCAAGTGCCCCACAAATTCGTTTATGTTCTTATCTGAACTCCCACCTTCACTAATTGCTTCTCTGCTTAACTTGCTCCATTTTCTAGCGTTTCTCTTAATCTCTTCACTTCTTTCACCTTCCATCACTTCGCTTATACACCTCTTGAGTTCTTCTCTTCCAGCAACACCGTTTTCATCATTTTTAGCTCTGACGCCAACTTTCCAGACATCTTCAATGTACTTGGCATTAGTGGACTGATCAGCCCACTGTGCCATTCCCACCATTGGCACGCCAAGGCCCATGGCTTCCAACGTTGAGTTCCACCCGCAATGCGTTACAAAGCATCCTACTGCTTCATGAGCAAGAACTTGTAGCTGATTGCACCACGTCACTACTAGACCACAATGCTTTTGATCCTCTTGTAAGGAATCTAGAAACCCTTTTGGGAACTTGCTCTGTTCTGATTGCCTCACCACCCAGATGAAGTTCCAAGAACTTTCCTTCAAGGCCCAACCGATTTCTTCTATTTGCTTCATGCTTATTGACACCATACTGCCGAATGAAACATACACCACTGATCCACGCTGCTTGTTATCAAGCCAATTCAAGCATTCTTCACTCAATGGCTTCCACAAACTAGCTCCATACCCTTTATCTCCTTTGATTCTTCCATCCAAGTATGACGATGGAATCATTGGACCGATTAGCCTTGCTGGCCACAGCTCCGAGACCTCTTTTGTCACCTTTAAAGGATCAACAAAAATTCACAATAAAAATAGATATTAGCAATTGCTTCTGGACCTTTATTGTATCGATGGATCGGCTATAATTTTTATGTCAATTAAAATTTTGTATTTATACCTCCTCCACTTCACATGTCACATGCAAAAGTGTGCCGTTGTTTGTTGAATTTACTAAATATACATTACTGCGCTAATTTTGGTGAAGAAAGTTTTCAAACATATATTCTGTACAAACATAAAGGGCATGTGGGAAATGCACCCACCTGGTGTTCCAAAGCTTGGAAACTGTTGCAGAAGATCCAATCCGCGCCTTTCAAGTTCGAAAATTGATTCAACTTCATGGTCAAGTAAGCCGGGTTAGCTTCAGGATTTTTGAGAAAAGTAGGCAAATCAGAAGGACCCAATGGAGGAAGCCCTGGAAATTTAAGAGGCAAATCTTCAAGCTGCAACGGAAATTTAGTCAAAAAGCCATAATGGATTCGGCAAAAGATGGAGCAGATTGCAGCAGAGTTGGTGAAGAAAGCAGCAGCATACACGCCATGTTGTCTTGCGACGTCTAGAGCCCAAACCAAGAACGAGTCATACACAACACAAGTGACAGGAGAATGAGAGTTTTCGAATTTTCGAATGAGGTCTGAAAGCGATCTTGAGCCGGCAGCTTTGAACCCATCCAGGTAGGCTTGAGTACTGGAAGCTTGTGCATAGCCAGATTGATCGAACCCATCAGAAATGGGCTCGATCCCAACATCACCCTCATGTATAGCGGTGGTAGTGTAATATGTGGTGGCTATAGTAGCTTTGAGGCCTTTAGATACTAAGCGCTTGGCGAATTGGAGAAGAGGATTGATGTGGCCCTGCCCGGGATATGGGATTACCACAACGTGGCCTCTTCGATCTGCTTTCTCTACTGTCACCATTGTTAATTACTTGGTGAAATTCGATGGAATTTTTTGGTTGTGACTCAATTGTGACAGGAAAACTAATTATTTATAGACTACAGAAACTATCTGGTGGTTATCTTGCGGCACGTGATAACGTAAGCATGAGGAAATTATTGTTGACGTCATGCTCTTTACATCATCTATCCCGGACGTTTGATATTCTGGCAGTCCATGGTTTTCCAGAGAGAACTGAGTTGCTTTTCATAAAAACAAGAAAGTTTTGCTGGGGCAAGTAATTATATAATTGCTGACTTTTATTTATTTATTTATTTATTCTTCTACCGATACAATTATACAAGGGTGTCACTGCCAGGATTTGAAAAAAAAAAAAAAAGAAAATAGTGGAAATTAGTCTATGGAGGGAAAAAAACCAAGACAGCGAAAGCGTATACATTAAGGTTGTTGAAAATAATAATGGTATGAGCCTGCGATATAGAGAGATATATATGGTAGTTGGTAGATTGTTTTCTACGAAAGAATAGATTTGCGGACACGTGATGTGATTATGTTGACATTTATGTCCACAAATTTGTTGAATGTGTGTGTGAAATGTGGACTGGATAGCCATTTGTGAAGGTTGAGGCAGTGACGCCGCTGTGTGCGCTTTTTTGTTTTGTTGGTCACCATCTTTGATTTTCTCTTTTCAATTATTCTGCCATTATCAGAGAGGAAGAGCCTAGGATGACACTAAGGAGGAGGGCAGCCAACGTATTACAATTCAACTCCATGTTCCGATTGACCCTTTCCACCCAATTTTGTTCCAAAAATGATACTCAAAACAAATGTGACGAGTGGGTATAAGTTTTACTATACAAATTTTAACAAATAATAAAATTTAGATCTCTAAAATAGGTAAGAGACTTTCTTCTTCTTCTTCTTCTTTTTTTTTTTCTTAAGATTTATCTTCTCTATTATAGTACAGAATGATCTAATTGTATCAAAAATAATTTTGACCATATCAAATTTACATTAAATAATATTATAATAAAAAAAATAAGTCACAACTTGAATTTAGAGAAAAATAATTGTTACAAAATAGTTTTCAATTTAATCAAATTTAACATATATATGATTGTAATACAATAATTAATTTATATTTTTAAATTTAATAATTTTTTTTTTATTTTTATTTTATCTATTTATTTATATTCATCTATTTATTGTTGTTCTAACTTGTGCATCTAAGCACCATATATTTATTTTATTTTGAGATAAGAAATTAACAAGATAACTATATACACAGAACACACCACTTTTCAATTGAATGAATTTAGCTTTATTTTAGCGTTGATGGTGAGATTTTTGGGAGGAACCCGATAGTTGTGCTTCAGAACCTTTTCTAGGAATTCTTTCTAGAAGGAGAACCTAAATTGTGGCTCTCAATTCATCCATCACTTTTTATTTTTGGTAAGAATATTCCTGGTTAGTAATTCCGCTGTGTCACCTTTTATTTATTATGATAACAATATTCTTAGTTAGTAACTCTGTTGTATCCACAATTTTATTACTAGTCATCATCATATCTCACTCGTGGGCAAACATCAAACACATTCTTCAATAATCATTATTAATCTCCTTTATCTCATAAGGTGAGATAGTTACAAAAATTAAATAAGAAACCTCAAATTTGGAAGATATTTTTTATAAAATAATAATATTTTAAGCACCTAGAATATAAGTAAGATTTATATTAAGTCCTTAATTAAAAAAAAAATATTGAGCCTCTAATTATTTATTTGTAAGTATAATATTACATTTTTTATTAATTTTTGTTAGACAAGTGTCGTACACATCTATTAAAATAATTTGAGTAGGAAAAAAATATGACACATAAGAAAATGAGTCTAATGCAAGATTAGTCAAATACATATTGCTTAAAATTTAAGGGCTTAATATTATTATTTCTTGAAAAATATTTTATAATGTAAATTACGGGTGATTTTGAAATTAATAGTACTAGATTTATTAGTTTGGGAGTTTTTTAAGAATAAAAGTTCATAGCTACAATATGGATTTCATTTAAAATTCTAGTGCTTGAAATATTATTGAATTTTTAAGCTAAAAAGCGAGTGTTGATAGTAATACCGATGTCGCATGTAGTTCGCGGGCAAGACAAATTGTAACTACAAGTAGATGATTAGAAATTCAATGTAGAAGAAAAGAAGTTTAAAAGTTGAATGTAAGTTTTATCTATATTTTAAGAACTTAAAATATCAATTTTCTTTTCTTTATCAACTAACCTAACACTTCTGAACCACCGATTGTGAGAACATCGACATACACACATGGATTTAGTGGTATGGTTGCGTTTGGAATCTGTTCTAGGTTTTAGTGGAACTTTTGCATACCTTTCATTACATCTAATGTCGTTAAAAGATGGTGTGTGAAGTAGTGGTGTTCGTGGGTTGGGTCAGTTTGAGATAGGGGCAAACCTGCAACCCAACTGAAATAGTTCAGTTCGGTTTAGTTTAAGTTGGATTGTCGGGTTGCCTTTCAATTTTTTTAATAATTGAAAGACAAAATAAATAAAAATAAAATTATTATAATCCACATACAATTTATAATTAAGTTACACATCACAATATTAAAAACAAATTTATTACAAGTTTCAACTACCAAAATATCAACAAAGTTAAGTCTAATTAAAAGTCCAAAGTTTAATATAATGAAGAAATTACAGAAAATGTCACATAAAAAACTTGATCACAATTGTATTTCTCGCTTTTTGATAACATTTCGATTATAACGTAAAATGCAAACTATTATCAAATATACCGAATTTATTGATCTCTTTCCATTTCTTCTTCGTTACCCCTTTACAGAGAGCTTCTTTTTGTATTTTTTTTACTTCTTCTTTTTCTAACATCCTATGTTTCTCCGTTACCGATTTTTGCAACAAACCATCTTTTTCCACAGTCATTAATCTTATCTTCATCCACTTTTTCCACAGTCGTTAAGCTCATCTTCATCCACGAAACCCCAAACTTTCACTCAATCTCTGTTATGTGTTTTTCTCATCTGTTGGGGAATGATGAATGCGAGTGTGTGATGTCGTATGTGTGGTAGGGTTTAGTGGAGAGAGAAGCGCCGGGCAACTGTTGCTGTTGTTCGCACAACACAAACGTCGACGTCGTGTGTCGGTGGTGGGAGTCATCAGCGTCAGAGGAGCTAGGGCTTGGGGAATTTGGCAGTTTTTTGACGATGACTTTTGATGAGATTGATCCATCTGGTCTTGATGATGGTGAATTGAAGAGGGATTGGAACCCCATTCGTTGTCGATGAGTCATTGATCTGTTTTACTAGTTCGAAGAGGGATCGGAAGCATGATCTAATGGAGCTCTAGTGAACAAAGAGGGCGGATTTTCTAGCTAAAGACCAACCATTGAGCTATGTAGCCTACAAACCCTTCTAGAGATCCTATAAGCAGTATCATTGGTGTCGAAAACTGGTTAGAAGCCAAGTCGACGAGAATTCCAAAAGCTTTTTCGACATCTTTGGCAACGAAGATATTGTTGATCTCCAACTGAGTCAATGCCATAAGAGATTTCAAGGCAAGAGATTTCAAGGCGTGAGAATAGTTCGAGAAAGTGTAGTTGTTGCCAGAGATCACCTAAACCCAAATTGCCATCACAAACCCCAACCATTTTCGATGGGTGACGTCGGCGACAATAAAACTCCCATTCTCGTTACAACAGCTAGTGCAAAAATTGAAGTCAAGACTAATTCAACCTTGAGACGAAGAAGAAGAAGAAGAAGAAGAAGACGAAGATGAAGGGGCAACAATGTCTATGCCAGCCACTAAATTTTTGTTGTATACAAGAGTTATACCAATTTTATTCCAGTTTATTATAATGTTATATATTAAATGTTATACAGTGATATACCAACAATATATCAAAGTTATACTAATATATACATTTAGTATATTTATTTATTTTATTGTATACCAATAATATATAGACATTATACTCTTTATTATAGAATAGTGTATAGTTTATTATATACCAATAATATACTAATATTATACCAATAATATATATTCAGTATACCTAATTTTAGTTTTCATCAAAATTCTGTTAAAAAACGAATTCTGACATTTTTTTTATTTTAAGTTTCTGATATATGTATAAAAATGAGAATAGTAGTATTTATGTAATTATTTCTACTTTCTTGTATAGAAATGTGCTTTGCCCTAATATAATAAAGTATCTTCCAAGGCCCCAACATTCCTCTCAGGCATTGAATTTCTTCCATTCAATTGAAAATAAAAATTGATAATTAATAAATAAAAAATAAATTCAAACAAATTACAAAATGAAGTAGTAGAATATTTATACAGATGCCACTAACATGTTAATCAATCAATTGCTATATAATCTATTGTTATGGATGATTCTCTTGATGGCATCTCTAAAGACCAAAAAATACAAATGTAATGTTAATTATGTTGCAATTGTAACAAATAAATAAAAAAGGAAAAATAAGTTTGAAAGTGTTGTAAAGAACTACTTGATCCAACTTGCTCGTAAGCTTGCACCTCATCTATATAGTCTTGAATTTGTAATGATTCAAGATTTGAGCGTAACCAATTTTGTGTGCAAATCAAAGCTTCCACCATTCTAAGACTTAATAAACTCCTAAATGCATTAAGAATTCGACTTCCAGTGCTAAATGCTGATTCAGACGCAACTATAGATACTGAGACTGCTAAAACATCCCTCGTAATTTGAGAAAGAATTTTATACTTGAATTTATTTTCCACCAAAACAAAATATCAAATCCTTCAATAAATGGATTTTCACTAGGTTCTTCTAAGTATTTTTCAATGTCAGTTTTGACACCTATGTAATCTCGTGCTTCCTGATGCTTCAAAAATTTAGATAACAAAGGTGTACGCTGACAAGAATCAACCATTAACTTCTTTGGTGTGCCATTAGCATCAAATCCACTCGACTTAGATTTATCACAAGTTAGAGTTTCACCAGACATAGAATCAAATGCACTGTGTTGCTGAAACAAATGTTGCAACGTAATCTTGATCTTGGCTATAAACAAATCAGCAATGGTTTAATCATAAAATTGACATAAAGAATACTTCACATATTCTAATTTGTACCTAAGGTCCAAAACAATAGCAATGAATAACAAGCAATTGATATTTTGCACATTTCCCCAATATTTGTCACACTTATCTTTCATAATTGTAGCCATCTTGCCCAATAATGGATCTCTACTTTTACTTAATTTTATTAATGAACTTCAAAGTTCACAAAGTTCATGATAATAGGAGTTTGAAGTGACATACTTAGATGTACTGAACTTCAATGTGACATTGTAAAAAGTTCTTAAAAACTTCATAAAAGTTAGTGCATTCTCCCAATCCTCATACTTAGGCAGTCCAACTCCTTTTTTCCACTTTCAACTTCCAAAAAATAGTTTCCATATTGCTTGTACTCGTCATCCAATCTATCAAATGCCTTTTGAAATTGTAAAACAGATTCTAACATTAAATAAGTTGAATTCCACCGTCTACAAACATCTAAAATCAGGAAGCCTTTGTACTTTGTTTTTTCATGCTCTACACATGCTTTAAATTTGAGAAATCTTGATGGTGATGATCTCACAAACCTTACAGCATTATGTAATACTAGCTATTGAATCATGCAAGTCCTTCAAGCCTTCTTTTACAATGAGATATATTATATGGGCACAACACCTCATATGTAAAAGTTCAAATTCCGAAATAGAGCTTTTCCATCCATTAATCTTTCTTCTAAGGTAACCAATAGTCGTATCATTTGAGCTAGCATTATCAATTGTTACGGTTAAAATCTTATCAATTCCCCAATCAATTAGGCAACATTCTATTACCTTACCAATTGTTTCTCTTTTATGAGATGGAACTTGACAAAAATTTAGAATTCTCTTTTGCAATGTCCAATCACAATCAACATAGTGGCAAGTCAAACACATGTAATTTATATTTTGTAATGATGTCCAACAATCAGTAGTAAGGCATACTCTTCGGGCATTTTTCTTGAGGGGACTCCTTAAATGATGATAACCACACTTAAAATCACCTCCATATTCTAGGACAGGCCGACCAATTTTTTTTCCTCAAATCAGGCGTCAGAGTGCAAAAATTATATAATTGTGTTCAAATCATCATGTATATAAAGGTCCTTATCACAGTTAAAAGTTTAATTTGATTGTGGATAACTTTTGAACCTACCTAACTTTAATAAAACTTCAATTTGAGGATATAAAAGGTAGAAAAATGAAATTAGTGACTTAATTATACAAAAATTTTAATTTTTGGAGGACAAGTGATATATGTTATTAGCAATTAAATACTTGAATAAATAAATTTATTTTATTAAAAAAAACAAAGATTGAGTATATGCACTTATTATCTACATATATAAAGGAGAAGGTGAAATGAGCGATAATTTATTGTGTAGGACATTATTTATGGATAGTCAAAACAAAAATGTTATGTAATAAACGTTGGCTTTGAAAACGGGTTGAGAGAGAAAAATTTGTGAAGTTATGATCGATCCTTTTGGCTAATGTGTTAGTGAATATATATATATATATGAAATTATTGGAGTCACAAAAAGGGCACAAATGCAGTAAAACAGGAAGCTAAAAGAGCGAGAAGGTGACACACAATATGACAACGCAGTTCGGTGCCAACCACCTATGTCTGCGGGGCCTCGCCCAATTCAAGAATCTACTATAAGAAAAGGAGATATACAACCACACAGTGAGCACACGACACTACTCTTCAGAGAAGTGGTTTTACAGAAAAACAACAACTACTTCTAGAACAAACCAGTTTTCAGCAACCTTCAACAGAGCCTACTATGATTGCTGGAACAGAGCACTGTTGTTTCACTCGATCACTCACATAGAAACAGTCAATAAGAAACAACCAATATTCTTAACAATGAATAAAAGACATTAAACGGTGCTTGAATGATAATCCCTAGCTTCAGACAAGGTCGGGATTAAATAGAATGCAGAGACCGATCCTTCCATTTAAGAAGCAGATTCTGAAAAATCTTTCTAGGTAGACTGTCTGATAATCTGTTACTTCTTCTGTTGCGACAATCTTGCTGAAAACCAGAAACCTTTCCAGAACAGAAGCAAAATGTGAAAAGCTTCCATATGCTGAAAATCCTTTCGATTTGAGAAGAATGAGATCTGAATGCACGACCTGTTAAAAAGGAGAACATTCCTATTTTCCTAGATTCTGAAAAACAAATGAAGGAATGTTTCTGATATTGTGAAAACACACTCTTAATGAAGAAAGAAATACAACCGTTAAATCAAGAGTTTTGAAAAGAAGTTTTTCAAAAATAGGATGAGCTGTTATTATCGATCAGTAATCTTAGTAACATGGAAATAATTCGATTGCCAAAACAGATCCATTAATATATAAAGAAGGAAACTGAAATCAAAAAAATAACTTGTCATAAAAATTGATGGACCGTTAAGCTGAGATCCTGTTACCAAATAAAACAGGAAAGAAATCCTGAGATCCTAAAACAGGAAAGAAATCCTGAGATCCTGTTACCAAATAAAACAGGAAAGAAATCCGTTAACAAATCTAGAAAATCCAGAATACGTATTTTCAGAAACAAATCTGGAAAGAGATTAAAACGGGAGAATAAAAATAGATTTGCAACGAACATTGCCAATTAAGTAGGATCCTAACAATCTCCCCCTTTGGCATTGTTTGGTGCAAAACCATTAAAGCATAGCAAAACAACATGCAGATAATAGGAGATGCAATTAGAACGAAAATTTCATTAACAGAAAATTGCATTAAGAGGAACTGACTGACTGTCATAACAGTCCACACAACAACACAAAAGAAAAACCAAAACTAACGAACTGACTAACTAACTATGCTCTTTCTATACCTAACTATTCTATTCCTATAACCATAACTCTGCTATCCTACAGCTCTACAGCAACCCAAAAACTTCTCCCCCTTTTTGCCCAACCAATGCAAAGTCAAGCATCATCTTCAAGCTGCTGCAAGATGGAGTGACTGTGACGTTGTTCAGCGGAGAGGAACGCAAGACGAGCCTTCAAGTAGCCAATGTAACTCTGCCGGTCTGAGAGATTGGCAGGGGCATCTGTTGATGAGGCCGTGTGAGTGCCAGTGGGCCACTCCTCCTCAATGTCAAGCGTATGGGATCCTTCAAAAGCCTTTTGTAGAATATGAAGCTCCCCCTGAAATGGAGTTCGATCAGTAAGATGAATCTGCACTTGATACTTGGAGACAAGATAGGCAGTGATCGTGCAAGGCAGCAACAATTTGTTGTAGCTTGAGGAGGACTCAGCATTCTTAACAATGGAATCAAACATGATTTGTCCCATGTTGATTGGATGACCCGTGCTGATCACATAGAGGAGAATTGCTCGATCATGAAAGATAGTGGACCCATGGGTGGATGGCATCCAAACAGAGGTAGACAACCGATACAGCAAGAAGTGTTTGGCTGTCGGAGATGATACTTTGATTCCTTCAGCTCCTGGCCAAGTGGACTCAGGATTACCTGTCAGCACTTTGGCCACATCATCCATGTCCACATTCAGGGCTAATGGATGAAGAGGATCACAGACAACTTCAAGAAACCCGAAGAAGTCATTGAGGTTAACAGGAGAAAAAAGAAACAACTCTCCCCCGCACATAATTAGTATGGAACCAAGAAGAAAAGGGATCGGTTATTGCCGGTGAGAGGTTTGCATAGAATTCCTTGACCAAAGACGGAGAGAAGAAACTATGACAAGTTACAAATTTAAGAAGACGTTGTTCTTCCAACAAGGAAACCAAACCTGTTTTAGCAAAATTAGACTTATGAATGTTGCGTTCTACAAGAAATGTTTTAGAATGCAAGTGGGACCAGGATGCCTTTCTGGATAGGTCAAAAAATAGAGGAGATTTTGCGTCTTTGGTGAGGATGGGGGATAGCCGAACTAGATGGGATGGTTGAGATGAAGAGGAAGCATGAGGGTTAGGACGATTTTTGTAGCCAAGGTGTTGAAACGCCTAACTTTGGGTGGTTGAGATGCAGGGGCAGCAGGCGGAACAAGGTTCCTCTGTTCAGGTTGAGGTTCTGGGGGTGCAGGGATGGTGGAGTCATGTGCCAGAGGACAAGAAGACGGTGCAGCGGGAGGAAACGACTCACCGGAAGAGGTTGCTGGTGGATCAAGGACTAGAGCTTGAGACATCTTCACAAGAACCTCGGCCAAGGGAATCTTGTCCTCAGAAGTATCTGATTCAATGTCCACTGGAATCGGTCAAACAGATTTTCGAGCCATTGTCTTAAATCGACTTCATTTTGGAGCAAATTCATCAGAGAAACAAGTCAGAGGAGCAGAGTGACGGCCGAATTTGGACTAAGAGAACACCATGATTGAGGAAGGATTGTGAGTGTGGTGGAAACAAGAAAGGATTTGCAGGGTATTTGTAGCTGTGCGAACAGGAGACCGAACAGTCGATCGAAGATGGAGCGCTATGGTGCCCTAGGTTGGAAAAGACCAACAGACTGAGTAGCCGAATAGAAATGAATGGGGAAGAGGAGAGAATGTTGAGTGTTGAACCCATTGAATGCATGAGCCCAGAAAACAAAAAAAAATCAAAACAAAAAAAAACGAGAAAAGAAGAGAAAAAGAAAAAGAAAAAGAAGAGGAAAAGGGCCACTTAAGAAAACTGCTTGATGCAGATTCCAAGTGATGCTCTTAAATTTTCAAACCTAACTGCATCAAGAGGTTTTGTAAAAATATCTGCTAACTGATTTTCATTTATCACATGCTAAAGAGTAACAATATTATCGTCAACCAGTTCTTTGATAAAATGATGCCTAATGTCAATATGTTTGGTACGAGAATGTTGGACAGGATTTTTGGAGATGTCAATGGCACTCTTATTATCACAATATAGCATCATGGTCTTATTCTTAATCCCATAATTAGACAACATCTATTTCATCCAAAGAAGTTGTGGGCAGCAACTTCCTGCTACTATATATTCAACTTCAGCAGTAGACAGAGAGATGTTGTTCTGCTTTTTGCTCATCCATGCAACTAAATTGTTCCCTACGTAAAAACATCCTCCGGATGTGCTTTTTCTGTCATCAATATTTCCAGCCCAATCAGCGTCACTAAAACCCACAAGATCGAAATTACTGTCTCGTGACATCCAAATTCCATAATCAGTAGTGCTGCTAACATATCTTATGATTCGTTTAACAGCGGTTAAGTGTGATTCCTTAGGGGCAGCTTGATAACGAGCACACACACCTACACTATAACTTAAATCAGGACGGCTAGCAGTAAGGTACAATAGACTTCCTATCATGCTTCTATAAAGACTTTGATCAACTTCCTTTCCAATAATGTCTTGGGAGATTTTAGTGCTAATACTCATAGGTGTTCTCATGTGCCTAGCATTGTCTAAACCAAACTTTTTGACTAAGTAACGAGCATACTTGGTTTGAGATACAAACTTACCGTCGTTGCTTTGCTTAATTTGAAGTCCAAGAAAGTAATTTAATTCTCCAACCATGCTTATTTCAAATTCATCCTTCATCAACTCAGCAAATTTGTTAGAAAGTTCCGGGAATGTGGCCCCAAAAATAATATTGTCAACATAAATTTGTGCAATAACAAGATGACTATTAGTAGCTTTAAGAAATACGATTTTATCAACCGTACCTCGACTGTAACCATTGTTGATGAGGAAGCTTGTGAGCCTCTCATACCAGGCACGTGGTGCTTGTTTGAGACCATAAAGTGCCTTTTTTAGTTTGAACACATAATTTGGATGATGGCTATCCTCAAACCCTTTGGGTTGTTCCACAAAGACTTATTCATTAATGTACCCATTCAAGAAGGCGCTCTTTACGTCCATTTGATGGAGTTTGAAGTTCATTGTACAAGCTACCGCAAAGAGAATTCTAATGGACTCCAAGCGAGCTACGGGAGCAAACGTTTCATCAAAATCTATTTCTTCAACTTGAGTGTATCCTTGAGCCACAAGGCGAGCTTTGTTCCTAGTGATATTTCCATGTTTATCAGTTTTGTTTTTGAAGATCCATTTGGTTCCAATGATGTTCACATCTAGTAGTCTTGGAACTAATTCCCAGACCTGGTTTCTTTCAAATTGTTCTAATTCTTCTTGCATAGCCTCAATCCAATTTGCATCCAAAAGAACTTCTTTTACATTGTTGGGTTCATTTGTTGAGGTGAAGCAAGAGAATCTCACCATTTCTCTGTAATTCTTGCGAGGAACATTTCTGGGTTGTCTCCCTTGATGATCCCCAATCATCAGTTCAGCAGGGTGATTCAGTTGAACTCTGGATGAAGGCTCTTTGGATAGATTTGTTTCTAGGTGTTCTCGGTTGACTGTTGTGTCGTCTGTGTCACAGACTATTGCGACAGTTGGGCTGTGAGTTTCTTCAGAATTTTCAAAATTGTTTTCCTGCAGAGGCTCGTCTTCTGAAGGAGTTTCATCAGATTTTTCTTCCTTCTTATAGTCACAAACGGTGACATTAATGGATTGAATCCAATCACACATTGTGTGCGATTGTTGTAAACTCGATATGCTTTGTTGTTAGTTGCATACCCAAGGAAGATTTCTTCGTCGCTTTTTGCATCAAATTTTCCAAGCTGATCCCTGTCATTAAGAATGTAACAGATGTTGCCAAAGATATGAAAGTAGCTTACATTGGATTTTATCCCTTTCCATATTTCATATGGCGTTTGTTCTGTTCCTGGACGTAGGTACACTCTATTGATTGTATAAACAATTGTGTTTACTGCTTCTGCCCAAAACTTTGTAGGAAGACTTGCTGCTTGAAGCATCACCTGTGCCATTTCTTGAATGTTACGATTTTTTCTTTCAACAACCCCATTCTGTTGAGGAGTTTTTGGTGCAAAAAATTCTTGACTGATACCCATTTCATTACACAGATTTGCAAAATGTTGATTTTCGAATTCCCTTCCATGATCACTTCTTATCTTTTTAATTTTGATCCTTGTTTCTGTTTGCAATCTCGTACATAGGTTTTTGAAGTTGATGAATGTATCTGATTTTTCCCTGAGAAAAGTAACCCATGTAAATCGTGAAAAATCATCAAAACAAACGTATATATACCTTTTACGCCCAAAACTTTCAGTTTGCATTGGCTCAAATAAGTCCATGTGAAGAAGTTCGAGAATTCTAGAGGTGGTAATGAACTAGACAGATGAGTGTTTAGTCCTTTTCTGTTTGCCCAGCTGACATGGACCACAAATAGCAGTCTGATCTGTATTTAACTTTGGTAATCTTCGGACGGCATCAATTTTGCTGATATTCTTAAGAGATTTGAAATTGATGTGTCCAAGCTTTTGATGCCAGATTTCCATAGTGTTCAAAACTGAGTTGTGAAATTGATTTAGAAGCGTCATGACAGATCTTTCAACTTGATAACAGTTATCAGAAGTTCTGGTTCCCTTCATGTAGGTATTTTCCTAAACTGGTTGTGATGATGCATCCGTCTTTGGTGAAGTTAACGGAAAGATCATCATCACATAGTTGACTGATACTGATCAGATTTGCTTTAAATCCCTCTACGAACAGTACATCCCTCAGCTTAGGAAGGCCAACAACATTTAATGTTCCCTTTCCGATGACCTTCCCTTTTTCTCCATTACCGAAAGTCACATGACCATCTTCACCTGCACAGAAAGAAGTTAAGAATTGTCTGTTACCTGTCATATGCTTCGAGCATCTACTGTCAAGATACCATGATTCATTTGAGCATGCAGACAAAGCCGTATGAGCAACCAACACAATGTTCTGAGGTTTTGGTTTCCATTTTTGAGTGGTATTCGAACTTGTTCTTCTGTTGTGGTGAAGGATGGACAGTAACGTGATTTTGAGCTTGAACTTGATTTCAGATTAGTTTGATTCTTTTGATCATCTTTAGATCTGTATCCAATACCTCTTTTATCACTGGAACTTTGTCTGTGCTCAAGTATATCTATCAGTTTAGCTTTTCCTGAGTTTAGACGTTGAAGAGTTTGATCAGCAGCTGCAAGTTTAATTGACAGTTCTTCAATTTTTTTGTCCTTTTCTTTGATAACTTCTTCCTGTGTATTAACTGAAGTTTTCAGCACAAGGATCTGCTCCTGTAAGTTTTTGATCTACGAGTTTCCCTACAACCATTTGTTATACATAAGTTCATATGTGTTGCAGAAATCCTCAGAACTTACCTCATCTTCACTCTCAGATTCAATAGACATGGTGGCCGCAAGGTTCACAGAGGGTGAACGAGAGACAGGTGCTGCAAAAGCTATGAAGTTGTTTGAAGATGAATCTCCTTCATCCTGACTAGTGTCAGAATCATCGCTCCATGTAGCATTCATAGACTTCTTCTTGAGAGTATTAGCACATTCAACCTGACTGTGTCCTATTCCCCCACATTCATGGCACTTGATATTTTTGAAACAATTTTCAGTAGTGGGTGCCTCTTTGGTAAATCTTCTATTGTCAGTCCTGGTTTTTGAAGATAGATTCTATTTCCTGTATTTTTTGAGAAATTTATTGAAATTTCTGGTGATTGAGGCGAACTCATCTTCCATTGTGAGAGGATTAGCTTCTGCCTGTAAAGCAATACCTTTGTCAGCCTTTTGGATTGGAAGACTCATCTCATATATCTGCAAAGATCCCATAAGCTCGTCCAATGACATTTTTGTAAGATCTTTTGATTCTTCAATTGCTGCTACCTTGGCTGCAAACTTAGGTGGAAGAGACCTCAAAACTTTTCTTACTAGTTTTTCATCGGAGTATCTTTCTCCTAGTAAGAAGGCTTGGTTTGCAATATCACGCAGCTTACTGTTAAGACTGGATATGCTTTCATGATCTTCCATTTTTAAAAGTTCAAACTGTGAAGTTAGCAACTGAAGTTTTGAGATGCGAACAACATTTGTACCTTCATATGTAGTCTCTAAGGTTTCCCATGCTTCTTTTGCAGATTCGCACGTTCAATAAGTTTGAACTGTTCAATATCAACTGCATTAAAAATAGAGTTAAGTGCCTTAGAGTTGGCTTGCTGCAGTTTCTTGTCTTCTTCAGACCATTCTGATTTTGGTTTGGTGGCAGAACTGTGATCTGATAAAGGAGGAAACCAGCCATCTTCAACAACTCTCCAAGCCAGCTCGTCAAGGGATTGGATGAAGATACGCATCTTAGTCTTTGAGTAAGTGTAATTGCCTTCATCGAGAAGTGGAGGTCTAGAGATCGATCCTCCTTCCTTGAGATGGTGCTTTTCGTTGGAATTGTGACTCATTTTATCCTGCGGATCTCACCTGCCTGATTAAGGGCTTTTAAACAGAAGGTGACCCGCTGGTGACCCGCTCTGATACCAATTGAAATTATTGGAGTCACAGAAAGGGCACAAATGCAATGAAATAGGAAGCTAAAAGAGCAAGAAGGTGATACACAATATGATAATGCAGTTCGGTGCCAACCACCTACGTCTGCGGGGCCTCGTCCAGTTCAAGAATCCACTATAAGAAAAGCAGATATACAACCACACAGTGGGCACACAACACTACTCTTCAGAGAAGTGGTTTTTACAGAAAAACAACAGCTACTTCTAAAACAAACAAGTTTTTAGCAACCTTCAACAGAGCCTACTGTGATTGCTAGAATAGAGCACTGTTGTTTCACTCGATCACTCACACAGAAACAGTCAATAAGAAACAACCAATATTCTTAACAATGAATAGAAGACATTAAACGGTGCTTGAGTGATAATCCCTAGCTTCAGACAAGGTCGGGATTAAATAGAATGCAGAGACCGATCCTTCCATTTGAGAAGCAAATTCTGGAAAATTTTTTTGGGCAGACTGTCTGATAATCTGTTGCTTCTTCTGTTGCAACAATCTCGCTGAAAATCAGAAACCTTTCCAGAACAGAAGCAAAACATGAAAAGCTTCCATATGCTGAAAATCCTTTCGATTTGAAAAGAATGAGATCTGAATGCACGACTTGTTAAAAAGGAGAACATTCCTATTTTCCTAGATTCTGAAAAACAAATGAAGGAATGTTTCTGATATTATGAAAACACACTCTTAATGAAGAAGGAAATACAACCGTTAAATCAAGAGTTTTGAAAAGAAGTTTTTCAAAAACAGGATGAGCTGTTGTTATCGATCAGTAATCTTAGTAAACATGGAAATAATTCGATTGCTAAAACAGATCCATTAATATATAAAGAAGGAAACTGAAATAAAAAAAATAACTTGTCATAAAAACTGATGGACCGTTAAGCTGAGATCCTGTTACCAAATAAAACAGGAAAGAAATCCGTTAACAAATCCAGAAAATCCAGAATACGTATTTTCAGAAACAAATCTGGAAAGAGATTAAAACGGGATAGTAAAAACTGATTTGCAACAAACATTGCCAATTAAGTAAGATCCTAACTATATATATATAAGTGGCATAGAGTTGGAAACTCATTTGAAACTTTTTAAAAAAATTTATAAAAATAGATGATTGAGTCGCTAATAGCAAGTTAGCAATTGAGAGAGAGAAAAAAAAGGCAGAAAGAAAAGAAGTTTATAAGAAAGGAAAGGAAAGAAAAGGAAGAAAGAGGAATACTACAAAAGGAAATTAAAAGAAAAAACACTTACAAGTTTCATACAAATTCGACACTCAACCTCCTTTTTTTTCGCAAAGTTGATATTTAGACTATAAATTGCAATTTTGATGATATAATATTTTTTTCCATAAATGATATTTTATAGTGTTCTTAAAAAATGGAGTGTTCATCTACATGAGTAAAAGTATGTAAAAATTATATTGTTGTCTTCAGATGTTGTGCAAATTATAGATATATAATTTATTTGTATTAATATAGTAGACAGAGGTTAGAATAATAGTTAAAAGTTTAATTTTGTAGATAGTTTGTGAACTTGTCTAGCTTTGCTAAATCTTTGGTTATAAGATATAGAATTGTAAAGAATAATGTCAATGATTTAAACAATACTAAAACTATGATTTTTAGAACTCAATTTATATATGTAATTGGGGAATGAATACTTCAAGAAATAATTATGTTATTAAAAAGTAAAAAAAAAAAAAAAAGCAAAGAATGAGTATCTAGACCTACAATATATATCTATATCTAGCTCCCTTTTGCACTGACCATCAACACTTGATAATATATTGGTGATTCCCAACCAATTAGTACTTTGTAAATAGTAGCTTCTAACCCTTGATCTATTACCTCTGGGTCCTTTCCTTCTTGTTCTTCTTTTATCTATCATGCATTCAACCAGCCTACTAGATGACGTTACATGTTACTTGCTAGTGATAAAAAGATGACACTACATATTAATTTATAGCGAAGCTTGGAGTATGTGATGACACTATATCTTACTTGCTAACAAAATGTGGTGAGCAATAATTATCGGTATCTAAATTTGGTGAATAGTTCTTCATCTTAGTTATTTATATGACATTGTAAATATTATAAAAAAAAAAAGTTGAGTGTAAGAATGCTATATATATAAATATGTGTTGCATTGAATTAAAATTCATCAAACTGTATATACATGACAGTATGTTTTAAATAGCAAGAACAAGTTCAAAACCCAATGGCATTTTGAACGCCTAGGCCTTGGAGAATAACATTTCTTATGTGATGATTCATGTTGGACTAATTATGTGAAATGCTGCTCTTTTTCTATGTGAATATTCTCGAAATAATTGTGGAGAATCTAGTGAATGGAGGTTAAATTCACTCTTATTAAGGCTTGGTAAAAAGTGAAATTAACTCATTCCTTGAAATGATCCAGATAAATGAATTTAAAAGATCTACATAACTAAAAATAATCACATGATCTCTATTTTACCTACATATATGTATTATATAAATTTGTGTTGTGACTTATAGTATTTTATTTGATATAGTTTGTATTGCATATTTATTTAAATGCATGTAAATTTACTAAGCATGTTAATATATATATCACATAGATGGGTATGCCTTTCTTTTTAAACTAGTTATGGAGTTTCAATATAATGTTTATAAGGAGAGTAATATTTTAGGAGAGGTTTCGCCAAAATTATTGGGGGTATTTAGGAATATAGATATTTAGAAAGACTAACATATTATTACATAGTAAATGTAGCATATATAGTGTTATTTATCAGTTATAACATCACTTTTATAAAATGAGTTGCAACATATGGACAGAGCCTCTTTGATTGTGGGGGACAAGATCATGCTACATTTGTTGCTTGCCTTGAGCAAACACTTGAACTTTTAGGGAGCGCAATTTCCTTCTCTTGCTAAAATTTTCACTAGTGCTAAAATATAGCTGAAAGCATAGATTGTAAAGTTTTTCTTTGCTCCATCATCATTTGAGACGTCCTCTTTATCATTTTATCCAATGGATTGATCCACATTGACTTTTAAGCAAAGTTCTTCTTCCTGCAAGTGGTCTTCCACATTATGGACAAGGAGCCTCCGATGAGGCCATCAATTCTTTGGCAGCAGACACATCAACATGGTTGAAACTCATATCTATGATTCGTATCGAAGTAGGGATGTATGCAATTGCTAGTCTTCTTCTACACATAGTGCTAATTGTTGATACAAAATTTGACCAACAACAGAAAATGAATAATAACAATAAAGTATGTGTAAAAGAACTCAAAGTTAAGGAAAGAATCAAGAAAAACCCGTTCTTATATATTGCTTGTCAAGATTCTTTAGTAAAATAATTGTTCTATATCATTTGGCTTAAAATTTATGTGTATTTATAGGTGTAGATATACTCAAGTTCCATAGCTTAACAAAGATTGATACAGATAGTTGCCAATTGTAGATTGAGTAGAATGTCGTTTTTATGTTGCTGATGAAAACAATCTTGCTAGATCATGTGAATCTTTTAGTAGTTGTATCTTAGTCAAATCAAACAACATTCCTAAATTGTTGAAATAAATCATGATGTGGTTATTATAGCTAGTTAATTGAGACTAAGGAATAAGGACATGGATAACAATTTGTTACATGATACGAATTTAACAGATTTGGGTTTAGCATAAATAAGTTTGGGTCAAAATGAATTGAATACGATTAAATACAACTAAAACTTAGGTCATAAATAGATAAATCTGTTAAATCTAAAAATGATGTGTTTAACATGATTATGAATAAGTTAAGAGATAAATTATAAATAAGTTAATTTAAAATTTATTTATTTATTAATTTATTAATTTTTTTGATAATATAATTTTTTATTATTTTAAAAAAATTAAATTTTATTTTATTTTAATATGTTTTATATTTTTATTAATATTTTTATAAAAAAAATTGATTGTAAAATGTTAAATAGATTATATACAGATACACGGTTACAACACGGTTACTAAACATATCCAATTTTGATTTAAAAATCTTACACGATTAATAAATGGATCAAGTCTAAATTTGTAATTTATGGGTCATACTCGTTTATGACACAATTGATTTATTACATAATAACACAAATTGTCAACCTTAAGTAAGGAATGGGGACCGAACATTTCAACTGTGGATGAGCAAAAAAATTTTAACATGCACTTGAACTCCAATTTTAGAATTCTATGACCACATTCTCAAGCCCGTGCTCATCTTCACAAATTGTGTGGTTGGGGCTCATTACCACGTTTACAAACTGTTTGGTTCAACTCATGCTTGTCCTCATGAACAAGGCTTGATCCAAGTAGGGGCCAAAGTGCCCTTAATTTTTTGTGGCCCGCATATATATATAATTAAAAATATTAAAAATTTATTAAAATAATTTTATCTTTATGAAAATTTATGAAAATGACTTGGGGTCCTTATTTTTGAGAGCTCCAATTTATTATTTTGTCTTGGCCCCCCAAAAAGTCAAAACCGGTCCGATCATGAATCATGTGCGCGAACTTGTGCTCGTCATCACAAATCATGTACTCAGACTCGCCTTCTAATTGTCTTCCCATGCGTTTGCTTTCAGTTTAAAGGCTCTTTTGCTCGAACTTGGCCAACTAAAGGATCAAACAAATGATATAGTTATCAATTTTCGAGTTGGTTTATATGTTTTTATATTTATATTTTTATGTGTGTTTAAATAAACACTTGCATTATAAAGTAAAATTTGATACTTTAAATTTTAAAATGATAAATGACTAATTATATATTTTTTTTTACAGTAAAACACTTTTTGCGAAAAATGCTGTTTTTCATTTTTTAATTAATGTTTTGCATTAAAATTATTTTTTTTTTATTTTTTGACACCAAAATTATTAAATAATAAAATTTATTAAATCTTTTTTTGGGCCCAAAGATGAACAACCCTGGCAACGAGTCCAATTCTTTTTTGGGGTTAAAATTGTGACTTTTTAATTTTTGTTGCTAATAAACATTCTTTTGATATTTTTTTAACAATGAACTGTTGTTGGGTAAATAATCCGAAAGTCGATAATTACGTTAACAATTTTATTTTTTTTAATGCTTATTTGGTTCTCTTTTGTATTTCATGTAAGGTATTGTCACATGAAATGTCCCGTCATTTCATCTGATCAATTAAATATTTCACAATCCAATTTACACATAACACGCCCTAAATTATAAAAGTAAATAAATCTTTTATGATCCAAAAATGATACTTTTACTCATACGATTAAATAATTTTGGACAGTCTGTTTTTCCTTTTTTTTTTTTTTTTTTCATTTTTCTATTTGATCATGTGATCATCACAAATTACCACATCTAAAACATAAATTTGGGCAAATGTCTTACGTTATTTTAGCTCCCTTCAGTGGCAATTCCACCAAGAGAACAACACTCACATGCAGAGTAACAGTCAAGAGAATAACATTTTCTTGAGTGCGCATATACTACGCTCATATTTCACTAAAAAATTTTCTTACTCAATGCCTAATTCAGCAATCTTCTCACAAATTCATTAATGTTCCGATCAGAACTTCCACCTTCACTAATTGCCTCCTTGGCCAGTTCACTCCATTTTCTAGCACTCCTCTTTAAATCTTGGCTTCCCATTACTTCCGTAATACACTTGCCAAGTTCATCCCTTCTCACAATCCCCTTCTCATCCACCTTTGCTCTTGCTCCTACCTCCCACACATCTTCTATAAACTTCGCATTAGTTGGCTGATCAGTCCATTGTGGAATTGCCACCATTGGCATGCCCAAGCTCAATGCCTCTAGGCTCGAGTTCCAGCCACAATGCGTCACAAAACACCCAATCGCCTCATGGGCAAGCACCTCCAATTGGTTGCACCATGGCACTACTAACCCTTCCTCTCTGCTTATTGAGTCTAAGAAATGCTTTGGAAGTTTGTGATGTTCAGAGTCTCTTAACACCCAGATGAAATCATGGCTGCTTCTGATCAGTCCCTCGGCAATTTCTTCGATCTGCATCGCTCCTACTTCTGCCATGCTTCCAAAGGATACATATACTACTGACATGGGTGGCTTGCTCCCTAGCCATTTCATGCATTGGTTACCTCGTGGATTCCAGAGATTGGCTCCATAGCTTGTATCTTCCTTAATTCTTTTATCAAGATACGCTGACGGTACCATTGGCCCGATCATTTTTACCGACCAGTGCGCTGCCATCTCCTCGCCAACCTTGATCACATGGGTGCACGTTTGAAGTAATTAGCTCATTAGCAAGCATGTGAAAGTTAAAAAATTTATAAAATAAAGTGAAATCGTAAAAATTAGTTTCGAATATAAACAACTAAACACATATGAATATCGATGCTTTTGTCCTACATGCATTGCACATAAATCATTTAGGGTAACATATGGTATATATTTTGATGGGCATGACAAGTAATAATTATTTTTATAAAATTGAGTTGGATCGAAAGAGTTTAAAATAAAGATATTTAATGCAACGCAAGATAATTATAAAAAAAAAAAAGTGATCAAGATTAAAAAGAATATATATATCACATAAAATAGTGAATAAATATATCGTCTACTAAGATATTTAGGGCCCAACTTTTCTTTTAAACCCTTTTCTTGTGCTTGTCAAATAGGAAAATAAAATAAAACTTTATTTTATTTCATAGTGCCCGTTTACCACGCAACCTCTAAAAACGCAACAGTCATATAACTCATCTACCTCTAATTATTACCTCTTCAGAAAGCAGAAGCTTTTAACTTCAAGCCACATATATAAAATAAACCTTTTTATACTTTGGGTAAAAAAATTTTAAAATAATATAAATGCAAAAAGGTTTTAAAAAATATTTTTCTACTAGTCGAACAACTTTATCCGTGTACATATAAATAAAATTGTCATATTTAATTTAAATAATAAATTATACAAACTTAGCAAATAATCTTAAGCTTTTTTTTTTTTGAAAAAAAAAGGATTTACATATATATGAGAAGAAAATTAATATAGAATGGTGGTACAAAATAATTAAAAATAACAAAAACTTAAGAACAAATGGTTGAGAAATAAGGTGGAACAAGAATCAACCGAAGGAAAAGAAGTTGGAGGTTGAATAAGATTGAAGAAGAATAATAATAAGAATTAAAATAAATAAAAAAAAATTTTGAGTCATTCAAAACAAGATTGTCATTGTCAGTTCGAGAATTGTCATAACCAAATATTTTACTTTATATCACATTTATCTTAATACTTTATCACTTTTAAATTGTAATAAGATTTTGGATGTGAACTGTGTTTAGTAGATTGAAGATGTCTTCGACAGCTAATAAATCTTTTATCAAAAAAATATTTTTTTATTAAAAAAATTTATAAGGAAATGTTATGAAGAAAAATTTTAAATTAGAGCATACAAAATTTTTTAATAAAAAATTTATTTTTTTCTTTCTTCTACTTAAACAAATTTTGGGTGAGAAAATATGTACCTCCAAGTTTTTTTTTTTTTTTTTTTTAAATATCTTCTCGTTATTTTTCTAATTAAACGTAAGAAAACAATTCTTTTACCAGCCAATTATATAAACTCTACTCAGGACCCAAAATAAAAAATAAAAATAAATAACAAACGCACACACACAAAAAAGTAAATAACGTTGACTAACTCAGGCCTTGGGATCTAACTGTGTCGAAAGAAAAATAAATAAAACTCACTTGGCTTTCAAGGCGCTGAAAGGTGTTTGCAAAAACCCAATCCGCAGACTCAAAATTGGAGAACTGATCCATGATCACTCTCGAGTAAGCAGGATATGCTCCTGGGGATACAAGAAAGCTCGGAAACTCAGAGTACCTCAACCGAGGAAGCCCCGGCACGAACACTTGTTGATCATCCAGCGCAATAGTCAAGAGGCCACGACTGACGCGCCAGAACATGGAACACACGGCAGCTGAGTTGGTCAAGAACGAAGCTCCGAACACATCGTGGTGTCTGGCCACATCGAGAGCCCAAGGAAGGAAGGAGTCGTAAACAAGGCAACTAACCGGAAAACCCGAAGCCTGGAGCTCGGAAATCAGCTGGGAAAGTGTGGCGGAACCGATTTTCTTGAATGACTCAACGTAGGTGTCTGCATCAGGGGCTTTGACGAACCCACCATCGTCGAATCCGTCGGAGATGGGTTCAACCGATAAGCCGGTGGCTTTGATGGAGTTGAGAGTGTAGCGAGTAGTAGCTATGGTGACTTTGAGGCCTTTGAAAGCGATTCGCTTTGCAAATTGGAGAAGAGGGTTTATGTGGCCTTGACTGGGATACGGAAGCACCAGTACATGGCCTCTGCCGATTGCTTGTTGCTGCCGCTGCTGCGCCTTTGCTTCCATCATTACCATCAATGCCAGAATTGAGCCTATTGCGCCGCAGAGGAGCAGTTATATATGGAATTTGGAGGCCTCTGTGTCTATCATTAGTTTACAAACAAGTCTTAATTTGTATCTTTGTTATTATTTTAGTCAGCGTCATTGAAGAAAAGTCACCCAATTTACCGGCCCCATTGGTGAAGCCCTTGCAAAGCATCTTAGAAGGAAAAGCTAAATCTTCTATAGATGAACTCGTCCCACTTTTTATTGTGCTTCTGTACCGTAGTTAATTTACAAGGATAGGTCTTGTACTCCTTTTAGCTGGTCTATGGTATTTGTAACATTGGACTATCACATACAAACAAAGTAGTAATTCAAAGATGTCAGCTCAATTACTAATATAGGGAGAAAATGTGGACAACGTGACCTTACCCTCAAAAAAAGGACTCAGCGACTCCTAACCTTTCAGGACCTAAAGGAATTCAAATCCTCCCTTCCGTAAGATAAAGAACAACATGCTTGCAATTAAATGCTATAGCATCTGCGACAACCACCTTCATCTATAAATATAGGATAGGGATGAATTTAAACATAATTATAATTCAAGATTATTGTTAATGATAATAGTTTCTCATATTTCAAGTTCAGAGCATTGAAAACATAGCCTAGGGTTCAACAGAATTACAAGAATTTTCACTGTTTGATAAACACAATTTCATGGTTGGCAAAAAGCTTTGGATGACAAGCCAATTTGGGGCACTTGGAGTAAGAAGTGAAATGGTTCTACAGCAAATCACAGATGAGGAGGAAATAGGGGGCAAAAAAAAAAAAAAAAAGCATGCCATTGAGCTTGCTTCATCGTGCAAAAGATAAGGATCGCTGAGGGAGCTATCATACCCAAGAACAAATGAGATGCAGCACAGAAAAACCGTTCCAAAGGGTGTTTTATTTGATACCACTAAGAAATATTCACAGAAGAAAAGTATGGCCTAGCAATATTTCTGTGTCATTATTCAGTATTCAACTAATGCACTGCAGAGACTGCATCTTGCACCCTGTTCTGTTCAGTGAACAGCAACCACACGTTTCATTTCAACAATGTAAGAGATTGCACTTCACTTTTAAACAGAATGATGATATCTTTTAACAAAAACAAAAACAATATTTTAGATACTTTACAACCTCAACCTCCTCACGTTGCTGACAGCTTGGTAACTGCTCATGAAATAAAATGCGCTGCTTCAAATTTTACATCACCGCATAATAAGTGCATCTTTTCGTTTCTCGCGACCTATTCTCCTCCTTGATGAGGCCACTTTCCTCTTAATCGAGAATCTCCATTTTAGCAGGCTATATAGTATATTCCATCTCATATTAGCTTTACGAGCAGAATTGGCAATGAAGCTACTCACAGCAGCGTGCAGATCTGCCTGTGATCCCAGAAGAAGGTCCTGAGACTGGATGGGGGTCTCCACGTCAAAATATTGAAGCCGTTCTTCACCATGTAAAGATTGAGCAATAGATGTCTGGCATATTGAAGTGATGACTTGGCGAGGCTGGTCATATCTGAAGTCCATGTTTTCAATATCGTGCAAGGCATAATTATCCAAGCTTCTTGTGCCTCCCAACGATAATATGGATGATATGACATCTGAATATGATTCACTTGATTCGGGAAAAGCAACTTCACCCGGCTTCTGAGGAACCAGGAACTTGCTACCAAAGGAACTTTCTAATGCCGTTGATTGAGAAGGAAACGAACCAGCAGTCATGTTTGAAGAGCCATCTAGAACGCTTTCGTTGTCACAAGAAATCACTTCATCCCAGTGTTCATATGCAGCTTTTACCAACATTTGGGCTTCTTCCTATAAAACCAATTCACAAAGGTTTAGTTGTACTTGGTCGTGATCGAGAAGAAGTAACAAGAAATAAAAATACCTTATCAGCTTCTGGAAGCTGATCCATAGGAAGGTATTGACCTCCAGAAAGAAGTCCCATAGCTTCACCAACTACATTGAAAATCACACCAGCCCTCTGCTGAGCACCAGATGGGGAATACAGATGCATCCGGTTACCAAGTGTACATGTCCGCACATGCTCCACCGTGCTTTCCCACATCTTAGCCGACATACCTGAGCCTAGGATCTGAAAGTTTTCAGATTAACAAATAATAGTCATCGCACATATAAAAGAGAGAAGGTTGTTTTGGCAGGTATTTAACCCTGTTCCTTAGCAAAATCAGCAGCTTCATAATAGATAGTTAAAGATAATTCCCAGTAATTAATCCAACTAAACATGGTTCTGAGAATTTGGAGATGGGAATGGTACAATGCCATCCCACATTTTCAAACAAACAAAGAGACCATCCTCAGGAATCATTCCATGCAGTATAATTGTCACTGCAAGAATTTTACCACCGCAAGCTATGTTCCTTAAACCTTTTACTCCAGCAAGGCATGTTCATGTCGAACACTTCATAAAGGATATTTATCCAAATATTACATTTTAAAATATGACTATGTAGATTCTCCAATGAAAAGAACAGAAAGGATGAAAGAAACCTATGACTAACAGGTGGAATTCACTTAAAAGGGAGAATAAACTAGACAAAAAATTAGTGAAAAGAAAAAAAATAGGAGAAAAGAACAGATAATATAGCCGAATCCCTAGATCCTAAAATTTGAAAATGAACAAGTTAGACCTCTAAATATGTACCAGTATTTGATCCCATAACTGAGTCCCTAGGTAAAATAGATTGCAAGTAGCACATGATCTTCAACATAAATATATAGCTTAGGGATATCATTTTTATAGAACCCAGTATCAACAAGGAGCTAGTCTCACATAACTATAACCTAAACTCATAAATGAATTATCATGTCCAACATGTTTATTGCTGCAAATAAGAATTACCCTTGGAATTGCCAGCCAGTTTTTAAAGTAAAAGAAATAGCAGCATGAAACCACTAGTCTTCAGGCTCATGGAAACTAATAAAGGAAGCATTGGAAGTCTTAGAGAAACTTCAGGAAGACAGCATCGAAATGGTGGAATGAGCAAAAATTAAAGAGAAAACACAGTGAAATTATAGTTTTGTCCTAGGCATATTTTCTCGATATAACTTAACCAAGGGGGGAGGAAAAAAAAAGGAAACTCCATCTTAGAGTTATAAATAATTTAAACTTAGTAACCTAAAATGCCTTTACACAACGGAACTCTATTAGTCCATGTCAGTGGTACTATGGCAACTTTAAATTAGTAATTCACGAAGGATGAAACAGCAGTAACACATTTCAATTTTGCAAAGAAAGCCATAGGACCCAATAATTTCTGGACTGAACAGCTAAAAAGACTCCTAAAGCCTTTAGTAAGAATCAATCCAAAGGTAATGAAATGTAGCTCCTCTCACTAAAGAAAACCAAGGTCCGGCTATTTATATATTATGACAGTGGTGCCACTATGACAGACAGCATCAAAGGAATACTCATTGTTTTATGTCATGAAAAATATAATAAGAATTGGCAGATTATTACATTTCGAAGCCTTGGAGCATCCAAATTGAGTAATGTCAGAAAATCCTTCACAGAGTCGATTTTCTCCCTACTAAGACGCTTATGGAAAGCACCGTCTTTCCCAATCTTCTCCAGGCGCCACACTTCATCACTTAAAGATGGAGGATAGTGTTTTTTGTACACTGCAAGAACAAACTTAATAATGAGTACAACTTCGAACTCCACAGCAATTTGTCCATGAAGGCACATAAAAATCTCAAAAAGGAAAATAAGATTATATTTATTTCCAGACAAACCAGCTTTAAGATACAATTATCAGTATTTCAACTCATAAAATCATTGGAAAAAAAAAACCAATGGTAAGGGGATGTGTATTGGGAAGGAAATCTACACTTTCCAAGACAAATTTAGGCTAAAAAATGAGATCTAGAAGACAAAGATCCACTGAATAATAGCATCACTGTATAACAGCCAAGTAGAAACTGTGAAAAAATAAAAAATAAAATAAATAAAAAAAGTTAATCACAGCTTAAAAGAAAAATTGATTCCTCTTTGTTGCCTATCCCGCTTAATCTCAATACAATATACAATCATAACCCCTGGGGATAAAAATAGTATACATATGAAACAAATACAGAAAGAAGTTAGAATTTTGTACAGATCATACCCTAATTTACATTTAAATAGAACTACAGGAGAAAAAAGAATGGTCATTTTGTACCCAACTTTAAATGCCTAGACATCCCAAGATGCCCATCTTTAGAACTATTTCCTTAAGATCCAAAAGAATTGGTGGAAATCAACCTGACCAACGAAGCAAAATATATTTTTGGTACTAAAGTTGTTAACTATGAGAGAGAAAGAAAAAGCTCTGACTTCCATTCTATTTGAGGTTGCTTTGCCCACAGTAGTAGCAACATTTAAATGAATGATAGCATATTCACACATGTTTGATACTTTAATCGATGTATTTCCAGCATTGTCTTAATGATAAGATCTAAGATATACTTTAGAAAGAAGTAATAATATATAACTGCTTTGCACTCACATTCTCCACGATGATCCTTGACCATGAATGCTTCAGTCTTTGCTTCTCTTACTCTAATTCCATCTCGGTTATCATCCACAACTCTGGCACCTAACCTGAACTTCCGGCTTCTAGTCCAACTCGAATTATCTGTAAAAACTAACTCACCAACCACACCTTTCCCCTCATTGAGATTTAAAAATACATCCCCAGAAAGTAATGGTCTCTTCCCCTCCCTTTCTTTCACAATGTTGTTTTGGAACTCTTCACGTGTCCAATTGTCTTCTTTATCACCTTCAAAATCTCCCTCTAGCACTACTATTTCCACCTTGGACAAGGATTCAGGACCTGAGTTAACAACTTCTCCAGTAAAAGCATCAATCAAAACAACATCCATGCAGGCATTGTCCTCCCCTTCAACTTTAGCACCAGTAAAAACAGGAAGAGAAAGCCTGCTCTTGAACTGTAGCTGCAGGCTCCTTGATGTAGAGGGATGTACTAGTTTGCCACAAGTTCTGACCAGGAAATGGACCAAAGAAAGATCAACCATATAAATATCATTTTTTCCTCTACACCCAAAAGAATATTAATTCACCAGGGAGTTTTAGCTCTTACGGCTTAATGTTGACCAAATGCTGTTTTAATGCGATCTCAACTTCCTCCTTTACCTGAAAGAACACTACTGCATAAATTACTAAGTTCTGTTGCATGTAAAATTACTTCATACAAGTAATGTTCCAAACACGTTAATAAGAGGTAATGAAACTCTTACTTGTATTAATATAAAAATAGTATATACCCAAGTTACTAATAGTGATGTCTAAGCATCACCTAATGATCAAGGACTGACATCTCCAATACAAAAATAAAGGCACATACATATATATATATATATATATATACATATATATATATAAATATACAGAGAGAGACAGAGAGAGAGAGCGAGAGAGGGAGAGAGAGAGAGAGAGAGAGAGAGAGAGAGAGAGAGAGAGAGAGAGATTAAGTGATTTATTTTCAATGGCGACTAAATGTAAATTGCTATAACATTAAAAAGAACAAGTAGTCCAAAATTTTTCCAACAGTGATAGTAGCGTCCAAAAGAATCTTGCAGTTAAAGAATTGAACCAGGTATAAAATGAAACTAGTAACATAACTAAGTAATATACCTATATAGAGATTTATAAAAATATACTAAATAACTACCTAGCAATAAGTTAATACTATTATTTTTTAGGATCCATAAAAGCAAAAAGAATGGTAAAAGGTCAAATCTCAAATGTTTGTGATTAAGAAAATACACGCATAAAGAATTATACTCTGTTCTTTAGATGATAATAAACAATTAACCATTCACCAAACCTAAAAGTGTGGAGTACCAGCAGCTATCACTGAAAAAATGGCGTGGCAGGCTATCAGCATATATTTTCAATTTTAAGTCTTAATAGCAATGGTATTTTAACAAGCATCCGTTGCACATGTCAAATGTTTAGTGCAAATGGTATTTTATCAAGCATCTGTATGACAATGACTGTAATGCCCATAAGGTAATTTCATAACTCTGACTAAGTAATAGCAAGATATCCTTTTTTCTGTTAGCATAAAACAACTGACAAAATAATACAAATTATGTTTGGTCAATTGAGAAAACAACAATAAATTTTGAGTCTTGGATAAATTTGCCTTCACTAATTCACTATATTTATGATGTTATGCAGCTTAAGCTACCAAAAACATGGTCATCACTAAAATCTTAACTCCCTAAAAAATCCTTTTATTCAAATTAGTGCCTTTCAAAGTATTGGGTAAGACGACAACAGTTCCCCAAATAAATCCTCCAACTTAAATATGGCTCGTGCAACTTCATTATGAATATCATATGCATTTTCGGGTTTTTTTCAGGAAACACTTCCTTCTATATGAGTGACTTACAATTCATGTTCATAAAAACCATTTATGCTAAATTTTGGAAAAAAGAAAAATATCAACTAATGCGAAAAGAACTGCACTGAGGTACAATAATTCATGCATAATATTCAACTCTAAAGAGTCCTAAATGTAGATCTATGACTGGAACTCGCTTTTAAGACTTCAATAGCTCGAACTTTAAAATGAAATGACAAACATCATTCAGATAAACAATAATCAGAATAATCCACGATAAAGTTAAAATCCAGCTAAGCCACAACCCACCACCAAATAACAAGGGGTGAAGACAATAAATTATCAAATTACTAAATTTTTCATCCACATTTTGATTCAAAACCACATATTAATAAATTAGAAAGTTACATCCATTAGTACCGCAGAATTCCAGAACAAATATTAGAAACAGAGTCAAAGTTCAAATTCCTTATTATTGCACACATTTTCACGTGAGATAACATATAATAGAATTTTTAAGAACAATCACAAGGATGAGCACCAGATTGGAGAGGAAATCAAGTTTTTGGCAAGCACCCTTTTTACTTTTTGACAAGAAAACAGATCAGAAAAACTGTTTGTCTCACATTCATGACTCATCATTCTACAGGCATAATCATTTCCTTGTTTACATTTGTGCTTAGTAATGTGGACTGAAGTTTGGTAAATACAAGCACCTAGGGTGCTTATGCAATTCATTATTTCTAGCTTACAGAATAAATTTAAAAAAAAAAACTCTGTTTGTGCTCCAAATGAAAAGCATCACTTACAACTCTTCTAAGCAAGGGCTCCAGCGCAGAGAAGAAAGTCTGAATACTATTCACTTTCATCGCTTCCAATATGACACTAGAAATCAATAAAAGAAAAGTGGGAAAGGAAAAAAATATATATCAAAGTTAAATCCCATACTCTTGAAGAAATATTCAACAAGCACTTGACACATTAAAAAAAAAAAAAAAAAAATCCAAAAAAAAAAGAATGCAACAAAAATATCAATTTACATGACTCTGGCTACATAGCATTTTTCAACACTACAAGGCATAAAACAACAAAAAGGAGGATTACTTAAGGTTTCAGCAGTCAGCCGCAAAATTATTCTCGCTCCTAAACCAAAATATCAATCCACCCTTTTTACGAGTAAATCATGGCTTCAAATTCGAACATAGTGTACAACTATTGTAATGAATGAACTCGGTGCGTAGTTTAGTTGACTAAAGTTGCTTACGTTAGTTAACTAGAGTTAACTCATTTAGTTAGAGTTTTCCCTGTTTTTCTCTTCTTAATTGTAACATATAAGCTCTTATACCATAAAAACAGAGAAAAAGTAATAAGAGAGTTTCTTTGTTTTACCCTTCTCACTCTTGATCATAGATTCATGATCATGCCAATGATGTTACTTGTTTCCAATTAATTTTGTCTCAGATTGTTCATGGTATCAGAGCCATTCAATTTGGTTTACTAATACTTGTTTTAGTCAGATTTGTGCTATTGTGATCATAGAAGGTGCAATCAGGAATTCAAGCTTTGGATGCGGAGTAGATTGATCTGCGAATAAAATGCTGGAGAATAAAGATCTTAAAACAATGCAGATCCTTTCATCTGGAATGATCTTGGTGCCAACAGAGTTAACGGGTACTACCTTACTTGGAGCCATTTCATAAAAATTGCTCTAAGTGCGAAGGTGAAATTAGGATTTATTAACGGTGATTGTGCAATGCCTGATAAAGATTCAGGCGTTCAGCTCTTTTCACACAATGGAATAGAATAGACTGCATGTGACTTCCAGGATCTCGAATAGTATTTCTAAAGAAATTCTGGAAGGTTTTTTGTACACATCTTCTGCAAGAGAACATTGTCAAGATTTAGAAGAGAGATTTGATGAATCAAAGGGCCCATTTAATATCAAATTCAGTGAGACATTAGTTCAATCTCTCAAGACAACTTGTCTGTTGCACAGTATTACACAAAATTAAAGAAGTTATGGGATATGCTTAACTGTTTGATACCCCTATGTTCTTGTGGATCAGCTAAATAAGTAGTTGAAATATCTTTATCTACACATCTTACACAGTTTTTGAAGGGATTAAGTGACTCTTTTGACAATATAAGGAATCAAATCTTGATTACAGATCTATTACCGAGTGTAAACAAAGGTTACTCTATGATGCTGAACGTGGAAAAGCAAAGAGAGGTTCAAGTTACTTTTGCTGGAAATAAATTGATACTGCACTACTAGTGAATAAACCAACCATCAAGAAAGATGTATACACTAAATAAAATCTTAAGAAAAAGGAAAGTAGGAAGAAAGCTAATTGATATTGTAACCATTGCAGTACCAATGGACATATTATAGGTACATGTTTCAAATTGCATGGATTCCCCGATTGGTTTAATGAATTGAAGAAAAAAAACAAAAAAAATAAAGGAAACAAATGACTGGAAAGGTTGCTGCAAATATCGTGGAAAGTCCTTTGAATGTTGAAACTTGAAACAAGTAATGAGAAGAGTAAAACCTCCAATTGGTCTGCCGCAAGAATTTCTGATTTGATTCAACAAGAACTCTCAAAGATGTTGAAGGGCAAATCTATTGTTGATGGAAACTACATTAACCTTGCACATCTTGGAGATTTTGCAGGTATAATTCCCAGCCATGCTTTAACTACTCTTATTTCATAAGATTTAGATACGTGGATAGTTGGAACAGGTGCTTCCAACTGCATGTTTAGAGAGTTCAAAATTCTAAATCAACCAATTCAGCTTAAAAATCCAATACCTCCACATGCCTGATGGTTCTGTTAAACCTGTACACTACATTGGAAATGCCCATCTTCATCGTAAAATCATTCTCAAGAATGCATTACATGTATCCGATTTAAAATATAGCCTACCATCTGTAAACAAGCTTACTTCCACAGCACAAGTTAAATTCACATTTCATCCCACCTACTGTCCATCACAGGACTAGCTGATTAGAGAAACTTCAGCAATTGGTAAACGCATCATTGAATTCTTTTGATGGACCCCAACGTGCTCACCTACTCAAGGAGGCAGCGTAAGGTGAGGAAGGATGGACACGTGGTGAATGATGAACAAGGACATGGTGGCAGCAGCTAATCATAGTGCAGCTAATCACAGTGTTTCAATTTTGTCACATGGGTAGATTGCGCTAATAAAAAAGATGAACTGTGTTTTGAGCATCTTCATTGTATTGTTTTGAAAAGGATTTTGGAGAGACTAGCCCCCTTGAATTGGCAAGAATTTAACTATATTGATTCCTTCGCCTGAGAATAAAATTCAGATCAGAGGATACAATTAATTACATATCAATGGAATCTACAGATTCTTTTAAAAAAATAAAAATAAAAATAAAATAAAATAAAAAATCAGATCCAAAATTTCTTTCTTCTTCCTATCGAGTAATTCATTAACTTTCAAAGTGGTTCCCATCATATTATGGTATCAGCATGGTATGAAAATTAGACGAAGTTTGTCAAAATTAGCCGAATTAATTAGGTAATTTGGATAATCGAAACGAAGTTCGCCTGTAATTATAAAATTACAAAATTTCATCGAAATCTTCAAAAAATCAGCGAAGTGTACTTAAAATTGAAGTTTTGAAGATTTTTGTAGAAAAAATTTGTATAAAAGTTGTGAAAAAGAGCATTTTTAATGAAAGAATTTATGTGGTGCACAAAGAGAAGGAAGAACAAACTATAACTTGGAAGAAGAGACGATAGAGAGCGGAGTAATAAGAGAAAAATACATGTTCAAAATCATTACATGTATACTTTTGTATGTAAAATATATTTATTATGTTTGTTTTTGGTATTTTTAATAAAAATTGTCCATATTTTAGCATTTACATAGTATTTTTTTGAATTTATCTAACTTGGTAAATTTTTACAAAAATTCTCTCGAATTTCTCGAACTCTTCGAATTAATTCTAATTTTTAAAGGTCGAAGTTTGGGACGAAGTCGAATTTTCATTCCTTGGGTATCAGAGCCTAACCAATCCACATCGGAGATTGATATAATGCCACCAAAGGTGAATGATAACTGCATGGAATCAATGGAGATGGAGATGAAAGGGATGAGGAATTAAAGGCAAAATAAGGCTTGATACAAGGCGATTGGTACAAGCGTTGTCCCAAGCTGTGACGAAAGGCAAAACAAGGCTTGATGAAGGGAATCTAGTGTAGGAACTAGAACAGGCTATGCATCTCATGATCTCAAGAATTCTCAGGATCATGTAGGAGAAGTTCAATCTACCATTCATCTCATATATGTCATTCACCACAGGGATAATTGGTGCGCCACACGTCTGCTAGAGTTATCATATTCCTAGAAGAAAATTTTGAAGGACGGATATTCATAGTGGAATTCTTCTTTGATATGAATCCGATGACCAATTAAGAGAAAGTGAAAGCGGCAAGAGTAAGTTTCGAGGATGAAGCACTCTTGTGGTTTCGATGGCAAGATGCACGAATGTCATTCACAGGATGGCTGGAACTTCAACAACAACTTCTACGTCATTTTAGATTGTCGCAGATCAGAAGATTTTGTGAGCAATTTTTGCATATCCATCGAAAAAGTAGTGGCCGCCTATCAGAGAGAATTTGAACTAATAGCAGCTTCAATGTTCAGACTCCCTGAAACAATTTTGAAGGGCACTTTTACAAGGGGGCTGAAACCATATGTCAAAGAAGAGTTGCATTTCCTCAAACCGATAGGATTGGAGTTAATAATGGTCATTGCACAATTGATAGAAGATAAAAATACAGCCATTAGATCTTTTAAGTATCTGGCAATTCACATCACTCCTAAGGTTTTCTCGCCACTTAATTGCACAATCTTGCAAACAGATAGAGTTCCTCTAGTGTGATCACAAACTTGGAACCTTCTTTGATGTCGTGAGATGACAGTAGGAGGAAGAAGTTGAACCTCACAACCACCAAGGTGCAAGATTGGAGAACCAATAGGTTGTGCTTTTTGCGATGAGCGCTATAGCCTAGCGTTCCAATGCAAGCATGAGCTGCAAATTATGATGATAAATGATGACAAATCTGAAGAGAACAGTGACAAAGAGGAACAGCACACTATGCCTCTAAATCTAGCTAAGACAACCAACCCCTCTTCCTTCACCAATGTGGTCAAGCTTTTGCCAAACTTTGTGATATGGCTGGTGGTTCCAGGTGCAATGAAGCTGAAGGGATTCCTAAGCTCACACGTGGTGACACTGCCAATAGATAGTGATGCCATGCTTGAATTTGTGGCTGTAAGAGATCGTTGATGAGCTTCTCCTTCCCAACAAAATGGCTAATTACAGGGTGGTGATGGTTACAAATATGGCAATCTGTGGCCATGGGATTTATCAAGGCCTTGTGCTTGAAACGCAAGGGTTAATGATGGTTGAAAACCTTTTACCATTACAAATAGGGAACACCAACCTAATTCTTGGCACGAAATGGTTGTCATCATTTGGGGTAATGGAAGTCAATTGATTTTTGCAAGTTACTGATGATGATCCGGTTGGGCGACTCCACAGTTACACTACGGGGTGACCCTAGCCTATATACAATGGGTGTTTCCCTGAAGACAATATTCGAGGAGGTACAACATCAAGGGTTAGGGTTAATGGTGGAGTTTTGTTCAATGTTCACCCTAGAAAACAAGGTTGTCCCGTCCACAACTGATTTATCATGGCTGGAGAGGTTAGCTGATTAGTTTCCTTTGGTCTTTGAGCCTATCACAGAGCTCTATCCAATTCAAGAAATTGATCATGCTATATGTTTGCAACCAAGCACTACCCTAGTAAACATACGCCCATATAGTTATCCTTAATTTAGAGGAATGAGATCGAGAAAATAGTGAGGGATATGTGCACAAGGGGCATCATTCAACTCAACACAAGCCATTTCTTGAGCCTCATTTTGCACATGAAGAAAACATATGGGAGTTAGCAGTCTTATGTGGATTATCTCACCTTAAACAAGGTGACCATTCCAAATCGTGGTCCCATTCTAGTGATAGATGAGCTCTTAGATATGTTCCAAATCCTGTTCCCAATCTCTCATGAATTGGGTATTTTTTGCATTTTTGTCAGAATTTATTGACAATATTTTGATCCATCGCTCCACTATGACAATCCATGAATCCCACCTGCAACAAGCATTCATGGCCTTGGAGGCCAATCGACTTCACATTAGTGCTAAGAAATGTGTTTTCAGCCAGTCGCAAATCAAGTTTCTTGGCCATTAGGTCTTAGATGATGGTGTGTCTGCTGATCACAATAAGATTGAGGCGATGGTCAAGTGGCCATCTCCCACCGTTGTACAAGAACTATAGCGGTTCTTCAACCTTACTGGATACTATCGCAAGTTTGTAAAGGGGTATAATTCCATTGCCCAACCCTTCACAAAACTATTAAAGAAAGATGTGTTCCACTAGAACATGAGGCTAAACTTGCATTTCAACTGCTGAGGACTGCTATGACTTCATTACCTATTCTTGTGTCACCAAATTTTGACCTACCATTTGTGATGGGAACTAATGCATCAAATCATGTTATTGGGGTTTTTTTTTATGCAAAATGGAATGCCACTCCGGTACTTTAATTAAGCATTGTCAGCTCGGAATTGTTTGAAGCCGGTCTATGAACGTGAGCTGGTGGTGATAATCTTGGCAACAGAAAATTGATGTTTTATATGTTGGGAAGGCACTTCATTATCCATACGAACCAACGTGACCTAAAGCACCTATTGGAGCAATGTATGATCTTACTAGAGCATCAAAAGTGGCTAATCCACGATTTTTGGATATGATTTTGAAGTAGAATGCAAACAGATTGCATCCAATTGCTTTGTTAGTGCTCTCTCACATTCACTCACTCCAGTGGAACAATGCTTCCATTAAGGTCCCAAGCTCTCTTGACATGAACAAAATCCAAGCAAAAAACTACGTGGATCAGCATCCACGACGCATTCAAAGTTGCAAGATACTTTGTCATGGCCCTCTTTCTTGTCACATGGGCAGTTGCTATATAAGGGGCATATTTTTGTAAGACATTGACTCTACTCCCATGCTTCTTCATGAGAACCACAATAGGGTCATGGGTGGTCATGTTGGGTTTCTACGCACATATAAAAGGCCAATCCAAGACATTTAACAAACAAGTACAAAGTCTTGTGTTAAAGAGTACGTGGCATAATGCGATACTTCTCAACAACACAAATACCAAGCATTGTCACCTGTGGGTCTTCTACAACCACCTCTAATCCCATAACACATTTTGGGAATTAGCATGCACTATTGTGGGGTTGACCAATTCTAAGGGGCACAATTCCATCTTGGTAATGGTTGATCGCCTGACAAAGAGTGCACATTTCATTCCTCTCCAGCACCCCTTCACGGCCCAGCAAGTTGCATCCATGTTCATTTGAGAAATTGTGTGTTTGCACAAGTTGCCTTGCTACATTGTCTCTGATGGGGATTGAATTTTTTAAGCCATTTTTGGAAGAAATTATTCAACTTGCATGGCACTAAACTCAAACAAAGCACTGCATACTACCCACAATCCAATGGTCAATCAAAAGTCATCAATCGATGCTTTGAAACATACTTACAATGTTTTTCTCGTGCTACACCAAGACAATGGAGTTTATGGTTACCACGGGCAGATTATTGGTATAATACTACCTTCCATTCATCAACAAACATGAACCCTTTTTGAGCAATTTATGGTCGAGATTTTCCACCATTGCATAGGTTTGACAACCACCCCAAATCTATGACAGCAGTAGAACAACTTTGAGCTCATCAAGCAATTCTCGTTGCTTTGAAGTCACACCTGTCATGTGCTCAATCCAAATTGAAGGCCAAAGTTGATTCATAGTGGAATTACATTGAGTACATAGTGGGTAATTTAGTGTTTTTAATGCTTCGACCTCATCGCCTATGTTCCTTGGCCAGTAAGGTCAATGAGAAATTAGCTCCTTACCTTTCGGCCCTTCTAAAATCATCCGACATATTGTCAGTCCTGTGGCCTATAAACTAGAACTCCTTTCAACTGCCTTAATACACCCCTATGTGCCACATCTTGCAACTGAAGAAGGCTCTAGGGGATGGAGCGAATGTTTGCTCCCTTCCTCCTATACTTGATGCTGATTTATAGTGAGCAATCGAACTTGTACAGATTCTAGACATTCATCATGAGAAAGGAGAGCAAGAAGTGTCGGTACAATGGAAAGATTTGTCGTCATTTGAAGCTACTTGGGAACCAGCAACTCTAGTTCATGATCAATGGCTCTCTTTTCACCTTGAGGACAAGGTGAATCTTGCGTGGGCGAGTATGATGGAGCTCCTATTATGCTCACTTACTCAAGGAGAAGGCATAAGGCGATGAAGGATGGATACATGGCAAATGATGAACAAGGACACGATGGCAGCAGCTCATCATGATTCATGATGCAGGAGATAGCATTAGTTTGTTAGTGTTTCAAATTTGCAACATGGGGAAAACTGTACTGATATAAAAGAGGAATTGTGCTTTGAGCATCTTCATTGTATTGTTTTGAAAAGGATTTTGGAAAGACTAGATCTCTTGAATTGGCTAGAATTTACCTGTATTGATACCTTCACTTGAGAATAAAATTCAGATTTAAAATTTCTTTCTTCTTCCTTTCTTATAATTTATTGCCTTCTAGAGTGATTCCCATCAACATTCAGGATCAGTTATACAAAAGCAAGCTAAGCCTTTTTTACTATCATCTTTTTGTATTAATGTTGCTTGTATCAATAACTTTCACCTTATGTTTGGCATCAAAGACTTGGCCATGCTTCTTTTGATGTTTTAAAAGATTTAATTTTTTTTCTGTTCTAAATCAAATAATTGCACCTTCTGTGATGTATGTCCTTTGTCCAAACAACAAAGATTACCTTTCCCAAATAGCTTAACACACACAACATATATCTTTGATTTGCTTCATATAGATCTTTGGGGTCCTTCTAAACTTGCTTCATTTTACAGGAGCTCACTAAATGCTTACAATTGTTGAGTACTATAGTAGATATACCTGGATCCCTTTTTTTTTCCAGTTCACTCCAAACATCAAATTGTTTTTACTCTCCAAAATTTCCAGCTCTTATTTCAAAATCAATTTCAAACCTCAATCAAGGCCACAAGAACTGATAATGGCAATGAATTTGCAAATGAAGATTTTCAAAAATTACCTTCTAAACTGGATATTTAGCATCAAAAAGTCTTTTGTTTACACACCACAACAAAATGGAGTTATTGAAAGAAAACACAAGCACTTACTTTGAGTTGCTAGAGCCCTTATGCTTCAATCTCATTTACCGAAAAAAGGTATGGGGTGACTCTATCTAGGTTGCCACCTATATCATCAATCGCTTGCCTATTTCAATCTTACAGTGGAAATCACCCTATGAAATCTAATATTCAAAATCTCATGATTATACTTTCTTGAAATGTTTTGGTTGTTTGTGTTTGTTAACCAATACTAAACCACAAAGATAAATTTGATCCTAGAGCATTTAAATGTGTTTTCATTGACTATGCTCCAAGACAAAGGCATATATATAAAGTCTAAAGATGTTAATAACCATTAGACTTCATCTCTAGAAAAATCATCTTCTATGAAACAATTTTGTTTAAACAAGTTTATCTGTTTATTATACTCCAACAATTCCTTTACCTTCTATTTCTTTGTTAGAAGATGCAAATAATACTCTCATTTCATGCCCTATATTTAATACTGCTGACAATAATCAGGTTTCTAATCACCTACCTTATTCCTCTGTTTTCGATCCTCCATATTCTAGTTCTTCACCACACATTACTCAAAGTTCTTTAGCTGTTGCCCCTCTTAGAAAAAGAACTCAAATCAAAACCCCTTTGGTTAAATGATTTTGTTTCAAGGGTTTCAATCTCCCATGCTTTTCCTCTTATAAATAATACTTCAAAGAGTAAACAAACTCCTTATTTTTATATGCCAACCACATTTCCATATAATAATTCACCTAATTTCTCATAATCATATATGGCTCTCTTAGCCAATGTGTCTATTATCCAAGAACCTGATAGATTTACTAAATCTAGATAATCTGGACTTGCAACATCACACTCACAACCGCAGCAATAGTCACGTCGTCACCAGCCGTAGCAACACTCACCTGCAGTATCAACAGTGACGCCATCACCAATCACAGCCACAGTAACTAGCCGCAGCTACAGTAATCGGCGACCGTTCATCAGTCGTTATTTATAATATTTAAATACAATAAAAATCTACAACTACCGTGTATGAAATGCAAATTGTAAGAGACGAGAAATAAGAAGAAATTCAGAGAGAAAAATAAGATTAAAAGAAGTGTTTCTCTAACAGTGGTACCAGAGTGCTTGTATTCAGTTACCATTCGCCAGTGTTGTGTTTTGCTGCAAAAGATCACCCCTTACTGCTCATCAATAGGCAATCGTCCACCGGTTGATCCATTTTCATCAATGCTTCTGTGAAACTCCACGAACTCTTTCAGATCTATAAGTCTGTCGCCATCAGTGTCAATTTCATCCATCATTGCCTTCAGTTCCTTCTTCGATTTCTCCGTTCCAAGCGCTCGGAGCACATCGACAAGCTTAGATGACGAGATCTTGTCGTCGCCAATAGTGTCGAAGCTATTGAACACTTTCTCCACTTCCTTCATGTTCTCCATTGCCGTTACAGTTGCCAGTAGCTAGCTGCTCTATTCTTCCTATTGTTCCTGATGGTTCATCGTACTGGTTCGTTCAGTTCAAGAAGAAGACTCTCAAAGACAACAAAAAAAAAAAAAAACCAAGGGGCCCAAGTTGGAGAGGACAAAAATTAAAAGTTCATGGGGCTTTTGGTTTAAAAACGGAAAGAGTGGGGCGGAGTGCTTATAAAAAGAAAGTAAAAGAAAAAGGGTGAATTTGATATTTAAAAAAGATAGTGGTGTTGAGCAAGAGGCAAAAAATTAAAAATCAAAAGAGAGAATGAGGCGGAGTGCTTACAAAAAGAAAGTAAACAAAAAAAAAACCGAGAATTTGATATAAAACAGGTTGTGGGGCACAAGTTAGTGGGAGGGGCAAAACTTAGTTTAAAAAAAAAAATAAGCAAGTGGAATTACGCATATTTTGAAAGGAAAAAAGGGAGAGCATTTAAAAAAAAAAGAAAGAAAGAAAGAAAAAAGTTGGTATGTGATCCACCGGTATTTTAAAAAAGGAGTGTAGTCCACTAATTTTTTTTTTAAGAAAAAATTTATTTGCAATGGCTTTTAACAATGGTTCCAATCAACCTTCTCTCCCTACTTTTTATGGTAAAAAATATGATAAATGGAATATGTAGATGAAGACTTTATTTGAATTCCAAAAATTATTAGATATTGTGGAGAATGGGTTTGTTCATCGTAGCAACAACGTACCACTTAATCAGCTTGATGTGGTACGTGACAATAGAAAAAAAGATAAAAAAAAGTATTATATTTTATCCTTCAAACTATTAATGACGCAACATTTGAGAAGGTACAACGAGCAACTACAACAAAAAAAAGCCGGGATATTTTAGAAAAATCCTACAAAGATGCAAATAAAGTCAGAAAAGTACATCTACAAAGTCTGAGACGTCAATTCAAACTAGTTCAGATAGAGGATGCAAAGTCTATTGAGACTTACATTAACCAAGTAGAAGTATTGGTTTATCACATGAAGAGCTATGACAAAAAGATCGAAGATGTGACCGTCGTTGAAAAGACCTTTCGATCTCTTACTATGAAGTTCAAGCACATTATTGTCGCCCTTGAAGAATCCAAAGATTTATCTGGGTTGTCTATTGATGAGTTGACTGGATCATTACAAGATCATGAGCAGCGAATGAAGGAAAAAAGTGTAGAGAAGCTCATAGAAAAGGCATTGAAGTCAGAAGCCTCTTCAAGTAAAAGAAAAAGCTCAGCGAATTTCAAATCCAACAATTATCAAAATAAAGCTTATTTCAATCATAACGATCGTGGTCGAGGACGTAGTAGAGCTCAAAATAATTACCAAAATCAAGGTCGCTAGCAATCAAATAATAGTCGAGGCTCTGGTGGTGGACACGGTAGTCGCGGACGAGGTAGTGATAAATTTAACATTCAATATTATGTTTGTAACAGATTTGGCCACTATACAACTGACTGTTGGCATCGCCAGCCACCAAATTCGAATGCAAAAGTATCAATTGTCCAAACACATGATGACATCGCCACTCAAACACTGTTGATACCAACATCAATTCAAAATAGCGACAACGATACAACTCTATGGTATCTTGATACTGAGTGCACTAATCATATGTGTGGCACACGTGAATTATTTATTGACTTAGATGAATCTATTCGCATAGAAGTAAAATTTGTTGATTACAGTAAAATCCCAGTAATGGGAGAAGGTCGTCCCCTAATCAAGTTAAAGAATGGTGATTATCGGCAAATTTTGGATGTCTTTTATGTTCCGAATATGAAGAGTAACCTACTTAGCATTGGGCAATTGCTAGTGAAAGGTTATCATGTGTTGATGAAGGATAATCACTTAACCATACTCACCAAAGAAGGTACTATCATTTTAAATCTCCTTTGAAGAATCATTTATTTAAAATAAAGCTTAAGAATGATACTCACCCATGTTTTCAAACTATTGCTACTAATGAGGCATAATTGTGGCACTTGAGGTACGAGCATTTAAATTGTAGAAGTTTAAAACTTCTAGCTCAAAAACGATTAGTTAAAGGGTTACCAATTCTTAATCATCATGAACAGTTTGTGAAGGTTGTATTCTTGGCAAACAATATCAGCAACCATTTGCAAGCTCCTCCTCTTGGTGTGCTACTCATCTTCTGAACATGATTCATTAAAATGTCTACGGTCTAATGCAAACTACCAATAATAAAGGAAACAAATATTTCCTAATGTTTATTGATGACTATATCAGAAAAATTTGGGTCTATTTCTTGACTAATAAATCTGATACTTTTGTCTGCTTCTAGAAATTTAAATCTCTTGTTAAAAAGCAAAGTAATCATCATATTAAGGTGTTAGACACTGATAGTGGCGGTGAGTACACTTCTAAAGTCTTTAATTAATATTGTACGGCACCAAGAATCAAACATGAGATTACAGCTCCCTATACACTACAACACAATGGCATTGTTGAGCAAACGAACCCAACGATCATGGATATGACACGAAGTATGTTAAAAGCCAAAGGTATTCTACACACTTTTTAGGCTAAAACTGTTGCATGTTCTGTTTATTTGCTGAATAGATCCCCTACAAAAGCATTTTCCCATATCACTCATAAAAAAGCTTGGAGTGGATACAAACCAAATATTGCACACCTGCGAGTTTTCAGATCTATTGCATGTGTATATGTTCCTTATCAGAATCGAAGAAAGTTCAATAACAAAGGCATAAAGACCATCTTTATTGGGTACAAAAGTAAAAAATTTCACGGCTATAAGCTCTACAATCCTACCACTAATGCAGTCATAGTGAATAGAGATTTCTATTTAATGCGCAAGATGTTTGGCGTTAAGATGCTATAAACCATTACGTTAAGTCCCTGCAGTTATTTCTTTTGATGATGAAGCATCTACCACTACTAGTAATTCTCTAAAGTACTAATACACATGGAGTTGCCCCTAGTAACAAACCGCAGCGTACTATCCAGCCACTTGCCAAATTACGAGATTTTGAAGTTTATTCTGATACTGCCAGTGATGATGATGGTAACTTCATTCATTATGCCATGTTTGTTGATTATGATCCAATCACTTTTCATGAAGCTACAAAAGAAGAAAATTGAGTTGTTGTCGTGGACTTCGAGATTCCTTCTATTAAGAAAAATGACAATTGGGAGCTTGTTGATATTTCTAAATGTCATAAGGCCATTGATGTCAAATGGGTCTTTAAGACCACAAGGAAGTCGAATGGTATCATTGATCGTTATAAAACACGACTTATGGCAAAAGGTTATGAACAAAAGCTTGGCTTTGATTATTAGGAGCTATTTGCTCCTGTTACTTGTATTGAGGCTATGACATTGTTGATTGCTATAGTTGCTCAAAAACATTGGAAGATCCATCAGATGGATGTGAAGTCTGCCTTCTTGAGTGGATATTTAGATGAAGAACTTTATGTGAAGCAGCTAGCAGGCTACGTGAAATGGGGATTTGAAGATAAAGTATACAAGTTGAAGAAAGCTTTGTACAGACTAAAGCAAGCTCCTCGGGCTTGGAACAAAAGAATTTATCAGTTCTTTTTATGCCTATGGTCTCCAAAAATGTGGTTCTAAACATGTCTTATATGTGAAGATCAATACATCCACTGGTACCATGTTAATTGTATTCCTCCATGTTGATGATTTGGTTTTTTTCGGCAATGACATCACCATGATTCAAGAGTTCAAAAGGACTATGATGGAAGAATTTGAAATGACTGATATTAGTCTCGTGTCATATTTTCTTGGCATTGAGGTTGTCATATTTTCTTGGCATTGAGGCTATCATATTTTTTTGCCAGTGAGGTTGACCAGCGTGATGATGACATTTTTATTAGTCAGCATAAATATGCCCTATATATTTTTAAAATGTTTCTGACTGGAACGCTGCTCCCACACCTATTGAAGTTAGTACAAGATTATCAAAAAAAAAACTAATGAAACACCTATTGATTCCACATATTTCAAAAGAATCGTTGGCAGTTTGCGTTAACTTGCATATGGCCAGATATTTTATATGGCATTGGATTAATCAGTCGATTCGTGGAATCGCCCAATCAATCTTATCTTGTTGTGGCTAAAGGTATCCTACATTACATTATGATTACATCAGATCATGGATTGTTTTATTCTAGTGCAATGGACTCTAATCTTTATGGATATTCTGACAGTGACTGAAGTGGGAATCATGATGATGGAAAGAGTACATCTGGATATGCATTTTATTATGGTTCTACTACATTTTCATGGTCCTCCAAGAAGCAATCTATTATTGCATTGTCAACATGTGAAGCTGAGTATATTGTTGCTGCTTTTGATGTTTGTCAAGCTATTTGGTTGACAAATCTATTGCAACAGATTCACATGTCTATTGAGAAACCAAGACCGATTCATGTTGATAATGTGTCAGTCATTAATTTGGCAAAAAATCTAATGACTCATGGTAGGAGTAAACATATTGATATGTGCTATCGCTTCTTGCGTGATCAAGTGCAACAGAAAGAGATTGAATTAATTTATTGCAAGTCTGAGGACTAAGTTGCAGATTTGTTTACCAAGCCTTTGAAGATTTAAACATTTTTTAAGTTGAAAACTGCATTGGGTATGAGCAAAATCTAAATTATGGGAAAAAAATTAATATAATTCAAACAATCTAGCTTATGGGGGGATAATCAATTTACTTAATCTAGATTATTTGAAATTGCAACATCACCCTCACAACCATAGCAATAGGCACATCATCACCAGCAGTCGCAACAATCACACAGTCACCAGTCGTATCAACAGTGACGTCGTCACCAACCGCAACCACAGTAACTGGCCGCAGCTATAGTAACCAGCGGCCGTTCATCAGTCGTTATCTATAATATTTAAATACAATAAAAATCTATAAATACAATGTATGAAATGCAAATTGTAAGACACAAGAGAAATAAGAAGAAATTCGTAGAGAAAAATAAGATTAAAGGAAGTTTTTCTCTAACAGATACTACATCTTATGAACAAGCTAGTAGTCATCATGACTGAATTGAAGCAATGAATCAAGAGTTGACTGTTTTAAATTTGAACAAGATTACTCCTTTAACAGTTGGGGACACCGAATGGAAGCCTAGATAGGTGTAGAGCTAGGCTTATTGCTAAAGGGTATAAGCAAATAGAGGGGAAGGATATTTTAGACAATTTTTCACCTATTGCAAAACTGGTTACAATTTGAATTTTCTTAGCAATTGCTCCTATTAACTCTTGGCCTATGCATCTATTGCATATCAATAAAGCCTTTTTACATAGCTATTTAGATGAAGAGGTTTATAAGAAATCGCATCAAGGATATCTAAAGGATATTTCAAGGCTACACTTGGTGATGTTTGTAGACAGAAGGAGAAAAAAAAAAAAAGATCCTTATACGGTTTGAAACCAATGGTTTTAGATAATGTGCTTATGATTATTGCTTATTTCTTAAACATTTTGCAAATTCTTTTATGGCCTTTGTTGTATATGTTGACATTATATATTTTGATGATGTTCTAGTAGATGGGAACTCATGAGGAAAAGATTATTAGTGTTAAGCAATATCTTGACTCCAAATTTACCATAAAAGATCATAATTATGTCAAGTACTTCCTTAATCTTAACATAGCAAGACAATCCACTGCTACCTACATTAACCACAGATGATACGCTTTGGATATTATTCGAGATGTTGGTTTGCTAGGTGCTAAGCCAATTCAAAAGCCACTTCAAAAGGGTACAAGCTTAGAAGCCGCAATACATGTTTTACACTATCTAAAGGATGCCCATCCAAGGATCTTTTCTATTCTTCTACTTCCTCAATGGATTTGCAAGCCTATTGTGATATTTATTTGGCTTCATTTTAAGTTTCACGCAGGTCTCTAACTGGATATCATATTTTTCTAGGCATTGCTTTGATTTCTTGGAAAACCAACGAGCAAACTACCATTTCTAGGTCTTTTGCTAAAGCAGATTACTGCAGCATAGCCAACAGTTTGCAATTTGCAATGAATATCATATTTGTTTCTCCCATTCTTCTATGGTGTGATAATTAGGCTGCTCTTCATATTACTCCAATCTAATCTTTCATGACAGCACCAAGCACTTGGAGATGAATGTCACAATGTTAGAGAATTTCAAGGATGCTTTCATTCTTCCTCAACATATCTGCTCCAAGTTTTTAACACCCAAGTTGGGCTTGTGTGATTTTCACCAGGCATCAACGGCAGGGGAGTACCATAATTGCTTAAGTTAGTTAATTAGTGCTAGCTCAGCTAGTTGGTGTTTCCGTTCTCTCTTTTTCTCTTCCTCATTGTTAAGGAGCTTCTTTCTTTTACTCTTCTAACTCACGATCAAGCCTATGGTGTTACCTTTTTCCAATTAATTTTGTCTCATTTTGTTCAAATATACCGTTTCATAGACCCCACAGTACAAACCTTTTGCAAACTAGTAGTTACATTGAAAGTCAAGAAGTAAATAAAATTGATAGTCCAAGTGAAAATTCAAGCAGGGACTCGACAAGTGCAATTAATGAGAACCAAAGATAGGCTTAATTGGAATGTCTTGATTGTTAAATTTGCAGGCAAGAACAATCATGACAAGGATTGAGGAACTGAGGCATAGACACTTGAATCAACATAAAACAAATCCGAGAATTTAATTGAACACAATAAAAGCCATAATTTTACCCGCTAAAAGAAGATTTTTGAGTGAGTACGATCATAATGATTTAACTGTAAAGCTTGCACCCACAACCTCGCCAACCCCCGCCCCCCGCGAGCAAATAAATATATATATATAAAAGAAAAAAAAAAGATAAAGAAAACAAAACCTAACAGCTATAATAATCGATTCATATCTCACAAGTGAAGCTTCCAAGTATTTTTTTTAATGAAATTAAATTAAAAAAATTAATTTCTGTTCCTAATTCGAAAATCGCAGTCCGATTAACAATCAAGTGTTGAAGTAAGCGTCACAAACATCCCTTTAAAACATAAAAGAAAAAGGGGGGAAACAAGAAAACAGAGGCGACGGTAACTAACCTCTTCAACGAAGGAACTTTGGACCGCTTTACCTGAGGGCTTTTGGATTCTGACTCCACCTTGCCATGCTGTTCTTCTTGTTGCCGCTTCTGCGACATGCTACAAGATTTTTTAGAGCAGAAGAACAAGCGCACAAGAGACTATATAGCAGCGATAATCGACAACCACAGAACATCAACCGCAATCAATGCAAGGCAACAAGGAAGGAAGCAAGCAGATCAACAGACAAAAACGATCGAGCCACCGATAATCCAAATTCCAAACACCTACCATCTACCGATGCCCACAAAACTTTGCCGTCTGTAGACAGAATCGATCGCCACAGAATTGTTAAGCCAAAAAGAAATACAGAAAAAAAAAATTACAAAAATCTCTACATACTCTTCTTCAGAATTTTACACTGACAGAGAAGAACGAGCAGGCAGCGAGCGAGAGACGTGAGTACGGCTTGCTTTCCCATCAACGTGCGGCTTTGCGCGTAACCCAGGGCGACGGGGGACATGACGTCCACGCGGTTTTGTGCTTTCGTGGCTTCCTTTTTTAACAATTTATAAAGCAGCCCCACGAAGTTACTGGATAAAGGTCGCATAATCATGTATTGAATGAATAGTATATAAAATGAGTCTTACTAACATATTATAAATTTAAATTTAACTATTTTATTAATTAATAAATATGTATATATCACTTACTAAATTTTTTTAATCAATTTGTAAAATTAATTTTTTATAAAAAATATTAATAAAAATATAAAATATAAATAAATTATTAAAAAATAAAAATAAAATTTATTTTTAAAAAATAATAAAAAATTATATCATCAATATATTAATTATAAAATAATTTATTTATAATATATTTTTTAATTTATTCATAATGGTATTAAACAACTTATTTTTTATTTTAACAGGTTCTATTCAATTTATTTTAATTCAAACTCATTTATTATACGTATGTCATGTTCGAATAGAATTATTAGGTTGTATTATAATTTTCACCCTTATTATTAGTTCAAACGTCTCACCATTTTTTAGATATTATATTTTTTATAATGCTAATGAGGGCATTGATATAAAAGTTGAAATGCTTAAAAAGTGAGGATATAGTGATAGTCTAAAAGGTATAAATAGCACTATTATTTATTTATAAAAAAAAAACTAAACCGAATTCTTTAACTTTGACTAAAGAAGTTTGAATGTATACTTTTGAAATTGTGGTTCGTATCGTCATTGCATCTTAAATTTATCTAAACTAGGGGTGTTCATCAACCCGACCAACCCGACCAACCCGCCCAACCCAAACCTTTTGGGTTGGTTTGGGTTGGGTTGCATTAGTTATTTGGGTTGGGTTGGGTTTCAAAATG
>JAJIYU010000216.1:0-62374 GCA_030144865.1 Tinospora cordifolia | reverse complement strand
CCACAACGGTCAATCCTGTGAGTCTGTTCCCAGAGACTATGACCAATAGAAATGCTGCCATGTCAATAACCTACTTAGGTACGTCATTGACATGTTACAATGCATCAAAATCATTTCATGGAATTCAAATACGTATGCAATGCAATATACATTATTCTATTTAATAAAAACAACAGTTTAGGTTAATATCAATGTCAGATATAATATCACAAGTAAAGATTACTCACCAATTACTGTCCAACCAGTTCTTAATATCCAACAACCGTCTAGTTCCACAACACCAATCAACTCCTGTCATCACAAATCATTTTGCATACCTCAAATCAAATTCAACTCATTTGAATTTATTGTATAAATTATTTTTCATACATTTACTACTCCTATTTGACCCAAGGTATTCGTTTAACTCCACCTATAGGTGCGCATTAGCTCGAATATGCTTAATAATCTTTAATATTACTTTTCTGCTTATATAAAATAATTCTATAACAGAAAATATTAAAATAAGCTTTTTAATTATATTTTTATTAAAATTTCCATTTTCAATAAATAATCCTATGGGTCAATTGCTCACCAAAATTCCAATTGATATCCAAAATTTATGAATTTGGTGTCGATGGGTGCGTATTTTCATTCTCTACACTCCTATGGGTTTTAATCAAGGTTTTATTGGGATTTAACACCATCAAAAATTCATCCAAAGGTTATAAAACTTTGGGTATTTATTTTGGAATATACAGGATAAACAAATGAGAGCTAACTACATATTTGGGATCTACTTATCCACAGGAGTATTTTGGTATAACTTTTGCTAAGTTTTACCCACTGTTGAAAAATACTCAATTTTTGGATAAAGGTATAAAACACTATCTACAGCAAAAATTGTACCGATAGGATTGTAGTACAAGGCTTAATTAACATTTTAGTAACTAGAATCAGAGAAAATCACTTACCTATGCGTCAAATCCGGTGAAAAATTGAGCTTTCCCTTGTTTCTCCCCTTTCTTTCTTCGTTATATTTCCTTCTCTTCTCTGGACATTTCCAGTTTGCAATTCTGGACATGAAGATTAAATGAAAGAGGCAACCACCATCACGTGCCACTTATTCAACTCACACCATGCATTTTCAAACCAAATTCCACCGTCCCACATATACTATCTAAGGCATGCTCACCATCCATTCTTATCTATATTTTGACCAAATGCTCCATTCGTACATCCTATTAGCTATCCAAATACACCATTTATTTCATTTGTCTTTTTCTTGTTTTTGTCTTTTCTTCCCCAACCATGCATAGCAAATCATGTTTATTTTGTAAATTCTTTTTTTTTTCCATTCATTTCACACCACACAACCAACCAAGTAGAATAAAAAAAATCAAAGGTATAACCTATGTAATTATTCCTTATATGGTATTACAACTTATTACCATCTATTTTCCTAATTCCATCAATTCACCCACACCATTTATATGTATTTATCCATTAATAATAATAATAATAATAATAATCCTATTATTACTATTATTAAATCACCCAAATTTAATTAATTGATTAATTTCTTATTTTAATCCTCTTTATAAATTGCACTTTATAAATGATTTAATTTAACTAATTTATACACGTAACTTGTATTATTAATACCCGTGTGTAATCAACACGTATGTACACGAGTAACCCATATAAATACGTGTATTTATATACATTTACCTTTATTTAAATTTATTTACGTGTCATTATAATTACGGGTTGTTACAGGCTGTGGGAGAGAAACACAACCTGCAAATAGTGGGAGGAATGAAGCTCTGTTTCTGCAACCGAAAACAGAGCTGATTCGATGGAGAAGAGACGCCCTGCTGCTGCAACTGAAAATAAGGGAGACTGGCTAGTGGCATTGGAGAAGTGTGGCTTTGTTGCTGCAATTGAAAGCAGAGGAGATCGGCTAGTGGCATTGGAGAAGAGAGGCCCTGGTGTTGCAGCTAAAAATAAGGGAGAAGACGGTGGTCGGAGCAGCTGAAGGTGGGCAGCGAACAGGAGATTTCTGGCAGGGAGAAAGTGAACGACAGCATCGGCTTGTGAAAAAGAAGACAAGGGAGGAAACGAAGATGATGCTTGCTGATGATCAAATGGGTGTTTGACAGTTAGAAGGAGCATTGAAAGAAGGTGAAGAACAGTAACAAGCTGCTAGAACATGGTTGGATAGTGAAGAGCAGAAAGCAATACGTGGTTGTAGCTCTTCACAGATTAGTGCTTAAGCTAAAAAATCAGGTTAGTGATATAATGTGTTTTAATGATTTAAATTGAGTATGAGTAGTGATAAATTAGACATAAGGAAGTATGGGGATAAAATAATACTATCACTAGATAACCTAGAAAAAAAATTATGTACTTAAATAAACATAAATTAGAACTAAGAATTTTCAAATGCTAAGATCAATTTATAAAGGTACTTTCAATAATCTAAAGTTAAGCAAGAGAATTTCAAAGATTTTAATTGATGTAATTTTAGTATCTTTAGACAAAGAGGGAATTATTGTAGGATTTATCATCATTATAACTTTAATTAGAATCAAAGATAATACAAATAAATCAATATGGATTGGTTAGAATAACAAAGTTTTTATGACATAATACTAAGGAATTAACTAATGTATCTTCATGTATTTAAATATTTAAATCAAGTAGTTCAAGAAATTAGAAATCATTATTTAAGTATTCAAGTAGATAAATATTTAAATTAGAAAAACAAATAAATAATAATTATTCGAATTAACACTATAGGTGATCTCAGAAAAATTCCAGGAGTAGCATAAGACTAAGATTTGCAAATCCGAATAAGACTAAAGATTTGACAAATGGAAGTCTTATTTTTTTATAGTTATTAGATAAATAACTTAACTATAATAAAAAGAATGAGAAATTATAGAATACTTAAATTATTAAGGACACAAAAAGATCCCTAAAAATGTATCCAATTCCTCGTGAAAATTAGTAGTAGGAAATAATAGGAATATTAATCAAGAAATTGTTACGCTATAATTATTTTGCAGATAAAAAGCTCTAGGATGATTGTACCAACAAAGGGGTAGGAAATCGCCAAGAACTCAGGTGGGCATGATTCTCTCTCTCACATGTATTATGCGAATTTAAAATTCAAGACATTTGTTTGAATAGGTTCTAGGTTGTTAATGTTTGGGGAAATTTGATTTGAATTGTTGGTGTTGTTGAATGACGCGTGATGATTAGTTTCTTGATTTTGGCATGCTTGTATATGAAAATTATGCTTTTAGATTTCATTGTTTGATCAATTATCGTACTCTGTTAATGTCTAGCATTAGTAAATTTGTTTTGCTATGATATGAATGATGCCTTGGTGTGATTGAAGTAACTTTATAAAACTAAAAGAAGACGAAGGTTGTTAAGAATCCATGTACCGGTGCGATTGTCGAGCCGAAAGGCGGATCGTAGGTATTCCCACCCAGAGCTGACTGTGACAGCTCGAAGTCTTTGGGAGACGATACAACGTCGCAATAAGTACTCTCTCTTGGACTGCGATATTGAGACATGACTAATTTTAGACGGTATCAATACCTAAGGCCTCTATGATTACGATTAGATTAGATCACAGGGAATACCGAGAGGCATCTCAACCCTCTGCCGGTCTTAGACTCCGACCAAAATAAATGAATGTTTGAACACCTAATGTTTGAAAGTGTTTGTAATGTTTTGGATTGGGTCTGTATAATGCATGTGATGTGTAGGATTGATCCACTAAGCTTTCGAGCTCACTCCCACTTTATTTTTCAGGTACATGTGGACTTAGAGTACTGTAGCTTACAACAGAAGACTCACACTCTGATTAGACACCTCATGGGGAGGTCGTCCGGGATAGGTGACTTGGAAGTCTTATTTCATGTACTTTATCGAATTATTTTAATATATTTACATTGATTTTAACTTCGATCGTTTTATCTTTTAATGAACATCTTTATGTAACGATTTTGGACTAAATGAATAGTTTTAAAAAGTATTCTGCTGCATTGCTTATGATTTGTTCGGTAAAATGATTGTGATTTTCTATCTTGCATAGCATATCTTTATAGATATCAACTTGAGAATAAAGGGTTATGAACTCTTGATTTTGAAGGAAAAGATTTTAACAGAACGAAACGTTTTAAGTAGCATCTCAATTTTTGTCGGACAACGATCCACATGTGTGATAGCAAGTGGACGGAGGTCTTGTTGAAAATTGGGGTGTTACAAGTAGGTGATCCCTACGCATTACAAGGATTATAAAGATCAAATCCAAAACATGCAAGCACTTTCAAAGCAATAGTCGTTTCACACAATAGATTGATTTGTTGTGACCTAGGTCCGAAGGAGATAATATCCTACAATTCCCCGGCGATTCCAGAATGTCATAATGTGCTAGGCTTAGCCATATCTCACTAGTAGGTGTACGCTACAATTTCCCAGCCAGACACAATAAACACATCAATTCTACTTGCGTTAAGTTTCAAGTACGTTGCATAGCCATACTTGGGGCCCTTAAATCAATCATCAACCAATCATTAATCAATAATACACACAAGCATCCAGGTATACACACTGCACAACCATACCTAGTGCATTCAAGTATGCTAAGCTCAGTCATACCCTTGGAATTCACAATCTCAAAAACAAATAATACTAAATAGTCATTATTCATTTCCAAGTATTCTAAACTGAGTAATATAGTGTCAGAATGGGGCTATCTACGATGCGCCTCCAGCCGTTCACCGTGGGGATACCACAATGCGCTCGGTGGCTGCATACATCGCATAGACAATTGTATTCTTAAAATCATTTATCTTCCTTTAAGTTCTTAATCAATCAAGTCATGCCATGCAACATACTATTCACAATGGTAGTAATCATAAATATGTGGAGAATGGAGATAAAAACCATGAAATGTAATAAGAGTAATTAATCGGACACCAAGTATTTTATTCAACTCAATTAAGCCAACAGAAATTAGAACATGCATATAATAGATCTTGAAACTACCAAACAATCATGTTTCAGATTAAAATCTAAATAATACGAGTGAGCAATGAAATCCCGCCCACCTAAAATTTTCTCAAATTTCCTTTGCCTCCGTTCATTGCACTTCACAGAGATCTAATACTCCAAAATTATTAATTTATAATTAACATTAATAATAATAATAAATCCTTAAGTTCCAATTAACCTCTCTATAATGAATTAAAATAATTCTAAACTTAGATAGTCTTAGACTCTAGTATTATTTTTATTAAAATTAGAATCTTTCTCACAATACTCATTCTTATTAGATCTCGAAATAATTCTAATATCGGATTTATGAACCTTCTGGCATTATCTTCAATACAATACTTTTATTTTCGAAAATAACTTATTCATATTCAATAAATTTCATTCCAATTAAAATAAGGTTTCCACATTTAAAAATTTGAACTAAACTCCAAAATACTAATTATCACATAAGAAAACTTCTAAGCCAATCCTATTCATTCATTTTCATGGAAAATTATTCATATCAAAATAACATCTCTCAAACATAGAACTCTCCAATATGAGCCTCCAAAAACTCTTATTTTCTCAAATAAAGAATTTCACTCAAATAGGATTGCTCGCACATTCAATATTTGTTTCCGCATTCTAAATAATTAAAGTTCAATCTTAAAATTCTTTAAGTTCTTATTTCCTTTTTCAAATCAAATAAAAGAATCTACAACTAACAGTTCATTCAAAAATTCTTTTATTTTTCAAACAGTGATATTTGCTCCAATAAGACTATTCCAACATTCCAATATTTGCATCTAACTTTTAAATAATCATTTCTATCAAAATAAAACCATGCGAATATTTAACATTCATATTTAACTCCCAAATAAATTAACTTTTTCTTCGAATCTCCATCCATCAAATAATTTATTCATTGCAAATAAAATGTTTCAAAGAGAAATGAGAATTTAAACTCAAACCTTTTTGCTAATAGCTTCAAAATTCTCTATTTTCTACTTCGGAGATTTTTGAGTATTAAGACCTCTTCTTTATACGCCATATAATCCAAATAATTCATTCAAAATTAACTACAACTCCAAAATTAATGAAAATAGATTTTTATACCTTTCTACAATTAATTCTTTGTTCAAAACTCCTTCAAAACACATTCCTCATAAATAATAGCTTGCAATAATATTAAAACATATAACTGAAATATTGAGCATTCAAATATGAGATCTCGAATGCGAAACTCTCATGTGCGAGAGTTCAAAAGGAAAGCATTCAAATGCAAGGGTTCAACATGTCTAAAATGCGAAGCTTCGAATGCGATGCGAAGCTTTGAAAGTTGGATCCCTTTTCCCACATTTGTAGCAAAGCAAAACACTAATATTTAACCATTAAACACGCAAGGATCATGGAAATGAGCATGGTATATCTATACGCCTTTGTTTTCTCTTCGTTCCTGGCTAAAACAAGTTTTGATGCTCTAAATTTGTTGCAAATCCAAACATAGCATTCAATCTCTTAAAAACACTAACACAAATCTGTTAAAGCATCATTAGAGGGCAAAATGAAGCTCACCAAAGCTCTAAATGGTTTCGAACATCGAAACACTCGAACCTCTTCTTCATAGCTCATTTTTCACTTTTTTATGCTCCAAAACCCTCTCAAAAACCCTCAAACGAATAGCTAAAACTTTTATTTCTTTGTTGAAACTTTTGTGCAAAAACCCCAATCTAGGGCATCAAGTTTTCATCATTTTCATGTCCAAAAAATTCAGATCGTGTTGCTGCAGGGTTCTTCACAAATCTGGGTTTGAAACTAGGGCATCATCTTTCCATCTGTTCAGTGCTCAAAATCAAAACACAACAACTGTTCTTCTCTCTTTTCACGCACTTGCAACAACGTAACAACAAGATTTGGATTTTTCTTCACACGCACAGTAGAACGCAAGTGTGTTCTTCTTCGCACAACAAAAACCCAACAACACGTCTTCTTTTTTGTTCTTCTTCATCCAAAACAGCAGAACGCCATTTGTTGCTCTTCTTTGTCCAAATGTAGCAGCAACACGCACAGCTGCTAGTTTTCTTCATTCCTATTCTTCAGGAACTAGTAGATATAGCTCCTTCGTTCCTCTTTTCTGTTCGCAAATCATAGCAACACCCAATAGATCGAGCTGTTGTTCGTTCTTCCTCTCCATGCGCGATTCACAACACAACAATTGTGGTTTCATCTGCTTCATCAAGCCCTATAATACACCAGCTCGGATCTTCACCTTCTTCGCAACGTTCTTTCTTCTTCTTCTTCTCTCATTTGAACGTCACACCCAAACCCAACAAGCCCTAAATTTTTTTTTCATTCTTGTCATTCACCCAAAATTAGAGCACACAAAAATTTATTCTTTTTTCTTTTCAATCAACCAAGATTTGATTTATTTCTCAAACCCATATTTGATTTTAATCCACCAATATTTGATTTTTATTTCTCAAGCTATAAGTTATGCATCCATTCAAATAAAATATGATTTTAATTCATTTATTTCTTTTTCACACTTCACACATCTGCATACCCACGCAAGCATTGTATTATTTTTATTTTTATTCCTACTATCTCACGAACCTCGTATATTTTTCTTTTCCATTGCTATATTGTTTTGCGAGCCACATATCTACATATATTATTATTTTCCTCCCAAACCTAACTTTTGTTTTATATTTTTTAACACAAAGTTTACATCACATATATGTAATCAAAACATTTATTTTATTTCTTGATTAATTATTTTATATTTTTATTTTAATTGTGACATGTGTGTGTTCGTGAGATTTCAGGTTATTACAACCTACCCCCCTTAAAAAAATTTAGTGCACGAAATTTGAATCACGTTAATACCCAAATGGTATATCTCACAATTTCTAGAATATACCATCCCTTTAGTTTACTCACTAAATCTGTAGATCAAATACATAGGAAGTAACTACCTTGTCAGTCCATCCACAATTTCCAATGGACCATTTTGTTTCTACTACGCCACTCTGAACCTATGTAGAAGATCTGGCTGAAGACTCTATTCCTCATATTCATGAATAAAGTTGGTGCATTTATCAACCCACACTAGATTCATCATCTTGCCATGACAAAGGATGTGAATTTGTTGCTCCTTTAAAAGCATTCCCTGAGAATCAATTTATATTTCCTCAAGTCTTTTACATAGTTGAGTAGTTCCATGGGTTTTTGAACTAATGCGGCTCAGTTGTTTCCTAATTTTTCATAATGGTCACCACCTTTTAGCTTGAGGTATCACGTCTTCAATTGTCATTAGTGATTTTGGAATTATGTGTGTCCTATTTTTCAGTGGAAAATTGTGAATGTGAACTTTCTGAGTTAACGCTGAGAACAACTACGGGTTCACAAACTCTAGTGTGATTAAATACAAGAACTGTGATATTCTAACCTAGGTATCATGTGCGAGATCCATGACATTTCCATAAAAGATATATGGAGACTTACCAACAATCTGATGTATGTTCTTATCGAGGATGGATTTGAGCTGTTCAGGCATTTTCGTTTTCATACAACATATAGTTTGGCAGTTTATGTGGTGAATAAGTGTAGCTTTTGAGTTAGGGTTTTGGCACAAATGGGCTAAAGTAGGCACTTATATAATCATCATACTCTATCATTTGTGTTCTCGCTACAGTCTCCCTCGGATGTACTGGGTCACAGCTTCTGAAATTTGATCAACAACTCTCGTTGCTCCCTGTCATAACTGACTAACCTATTCTATGACACTATGTTGGGGAGTCCAGCTTCCTGATGAGCCTGTGGAAGAGGTGAAGTTTGTGGCTTTGTCTATGGCTGTATCAATACTGGCAGTTGTGGTGTTACTGTTGGCTGCAGGGTTCTCACCACTTACTCCACAATGAGAGTGACCTCTAACATCACTCTCTGTGAGATCTCTGCTATAATCTCTAAAGTCACCAATGTCTCTAGTCTCATCTCGAGCCATTTTCTTCTCTACACTAATTAAAAATCAAACATTTGGTTTAGTACCCAATTAATTTTAATCATTATGAATTACAAATTCCATTTATCACAGATGATTAATAACCTATTCATATGTGAAATCCAGATCTCAACACTCCTTCATTTTTTCCTCAACATTTGGATAATGTGACTTAAAGTAATTATTATTCATTCTAACCCACCAATACCCTTTCATGTTTATCGTACTACTTTGACTCTATGTGCATTGTCTCTAAGTTCTTAATGTGTTTCAATGGTGTAGGGATTTATGCTTCTAAGTCTGCAACATTTTATTTGTTTCTAGGTACAGGAGCTTGGGTTATGATACTCAAAATAATTACATTATATATCTATACATAGTAAACATGCAATCAACATCCAATCACACAATGTATCCAAGCATAATGAAATTCCAAGCTTCCTCTGTGCTTCCAGGTCCGTGTGCCTAGGTTCACACTTGCCCTTCACACAGACTTCCACTTAAACTTCCATTACACCCATTACAATGGTGCAAGTGTCTCGATCTCTAAGGCTGACCTAAGACCCACCATGCTGGACCCCCCATCCCAGTACAACGTAGTGCGTACAAGTTTAGCCAAAGAAACTGATCACCCACCAAACATCGTTCATCATTCTCTGAGTTCAAGATTCTTCCATACCCCCAAATCTCTATGCACCACATCCTACATAGAAACTAGAGATATAGCCTCCTCTCGAACTCAGGTCCTGACCAAACAAGTGTACGTTCATACACATTTTCTGTATCTAACCTATGCCCTAATGTCTTTTAATTTATTTATGACCCACTATGTCCTTCTTAGCAACACTCGGTTTCTACCTAAATCTAGTGTTTCCATGCAATGCATAGTTGACTTAGTTAACTTCATGCCTAAGTGATACCATTGGTCCCAAGTGCGGTCATCTTGGACTTTTCCAGAATAGTAATGCAACCTTCTAGGACCTTTAATCAACATAAAGGTCAACCCTTTGGTACATACTTTCGAAGAAGAAGATCTAACCAGATTAGCCCTACTAGGATTTTTACCCCATGAAAAGGTCAACTATCAAGTATCACTACCTGTATTCATGTCATATCAGTAGCATACTCAACTATGTTGGCATCATCTAATGTTTTTCAAAAATTAAGTCCAAAACTCATTTTCCAATGAAAACCAAATTCAATAAAACCATTTTTTGTGAAAACATGAAATAACTTCAAAACCATGTAATACTTGGAGTGACTTCAGAGATAACGCTAAACAACCATTACCTCATAGCTCTGACGTGATTCCATTATGTGCCTATTTAAATCTAGGGCTCTACAAGTCATGTTTTAGCATTCCCAAGAGCTCGATAGCAGCTCTAACTCTGTGATATCAACTGGAATCCATTCTCAAAGAGTTACTAACCATGCTCTGATACCACTTTGGTATCAAACTAGACCTTTTCTTAGCAAGCTACTAACTAAGCTCTAATACCACTTTGTGACACCCCGACCTCAAGTCCGAACTTCTTGGAATGAATCATCGGGGAACCTTCCCCCGAAGTCGAAGTAATCAAATTTCCTCTTTCCTATTTCCCACCTTTATGCAAACCTATATGCATGCATGAAATAATTAATTCAAATAAAATAAGTAGCGCAACAAATCTCAAAATCTAAAATATCAATGTCCATTTTAAAATAGTCAGTGTATAACAGTTCTTGTTCAAAGTCCAAAACATGGAAATTCAAAAGTAAAAATACCTCTTAAAACTAAATAGGTTCATGCCTAGTTCAATATTTACATCAAAATAAATGTCAAAATAAAACCAAATCAACCTCTCAGAGGTTCTTTCTGTTATGCCTCGATACCTGTATAAATCAATGTAAATCTCTCTTGTGGATACTTGAAAAATAAAATCTCGTTGAGCTCAAAAGCCCAGTGGGTCATCCCTACACATCACAAGCATTATAAAGATCAAATCCAAAACAGCAAGCCCTTTCAAAGCATTAGCCATTTCACACAATAAATTGGTTTGTTGTGACTTAGGTCTGGAGAAGATAATCTCTTGGAATTCCCTGGCAGTTTTAGAATGCCATGATACGTTAGGCTCAGCTATGTCTTGCAAGTAGGTGTATGCTACAATTCCCCAGTCATACACAATAAACACATCAATTCTACTTGCGTTAAGTTTGAAGTACACTGCACAACCATACTTGGGGCCCTTAAATCAATCATCAACCAATCATTAATCAATAATATACACAAACATCTAGGTATACACACTGTACAGCCATACCTGGTGCATTCAAGTACGCTAAGCTCAGTCATACCCTTGGAATCCACAATCTCAAAAACAAATAATACTAAACGGTTATTATTCATTTCCATGTACTCTTAACTGAGTAATATAGTATCAAAGTGGGGCTATATACAATGCGCCTCCAGCTGTTCACTGTGGGGATACCACAATGCACTTAGTGGCTACATACATCGCATAGACAATTGTATTCTTAAATTCATTTGTCTTCCTTTAAGTTCTCAATCAATCAAGTCATGCCATACAACATACTACTCACAATGGTAGTAATCACAAATATGTGAAAAATGGAGATGAAAAGCATGAAATGTAATAAGAGCGATTAATCCGGCACCAAGTATTTTTATTCAACTCAATTAAGCCAACAGAAATTAGAACATGCATATAATAGCTCTTGAAACTACCAAAGAATCATGTTTCAGATTAAAATCTAAATAATACGAGTGAGCAAGGAAATCTCGCCCACCTAAAATTTTCTTGAATTTCCTTTGCCTCCGTTCATTGCACTTCACAAAGATTTAATGCTCCAAAATTATTAATTTGTAATTAAAATTAATAATAATAATAATAAATCCTTAAGTTCCAATTAACCTATCTATAAAGAATTAAAATAATCCTAAACTGAGATAGTCTTAGACTCTAGCATTATTTTTATTAAAATTAGAATCTTTCTCACAATACTCATTCTTATTAGATCTCGAAATAATTCTAATATCGGATTTATGAACCTTCTGGCATTATCTTCAATACAATACTTTTATTTTCGAAAATAATTTATTAATATTCAATAAATTTCATTCCAATTAAAATGAGGTTTCCATATTTAAAAATGTGAACTAAACTCCAAAATACTAATTATTACATAAGAAAACTTCTAATTCTAAGCCAATCCTATCCATTCATTTTCATGGAAAATTATTCATATCAAAATAATATCTCTCAAACATAGAACTCTCCAATATGAGCCTCCAAAAATTCCTATTTTCTTAAATAAATAATTTCACTCAAATAGGATTGCTCCCACATTGAATATTTGTTTCCGCATTCTAAATAATTAAATTTCAATCTTAAAACCCTTTAAGTTCTTATTTCCTTTTTCAAATCAAATAAAAGAATCTACAACTAACAGATCATTCAAAAAAAAATTTATTTTTCAAACAGTGATATCTGCTCAAACGAGACTATTCCAACATTCCAATATTTGCATCTAACTTTTAAATAATCATTTCTATCAAAATAAGACCATGCGAATATTTAATATTCATATTTAACTCCCAAATAAATTAACTTTTTAATCTCTGAATCTCCACAGCTCCCTGAACTTCAATATCATCATTCCAACATCCATCAAATAATTTATTCATTGCAAATAAAATATTTCAAAGAGAAATGATAATTTAAACTCAAACCTTTTTGCTAACAACTTCTAAATTTTCTATTTTCTGCTTTGGACATTTTCGAGTATTCAAACCTATTCTTTATATGCCATATAATCCAAATAATTCATTCAAAAATAACTACAAGTCCAAAATTAAAGAAAATAGATTTTTATACCTTTCTGCAATTGATTCTTTGCTCAAAACTCCTCCAAAACATATTCCTCATAAATAATAATTTGCAATAATATTCAAACATATAACGAATATCTTGAGCATTTGAATTTGAGATCTCGAATGTGAGATTCTCATGTGTGAGAGTTCACAAGGAAAACATTCAAATGAGAAGGGTTCAACATTTCTAAAATGCGAAGCTTTGAATGTGATGCGAAGCTTCGAAAGTTGAATCCGTTTTTTCACATTTGTAGCAAAGTAAAACACTAATCTTTAAACATTAAAAACACAAAGATCATGGAAATGAACATGGTATACCTATACGCCTTTGTTTTCCCTTCGTTCCTCACCGAGACAAGTTTTAATGCCCTAAATTTGTTGTAAATCCAAACATAGCATTCAATCTCTCAAAAACACTAACACAAATTAGTTAAAACATCCATTAGATGATAAAACAAAGCTCACCAAAGCTCCAAACGATTTCAAACGTCGAAATCCTTGAACCCCTTCTTTGTAGCTCGTTATTCACTTTTCTATGCTCCAAACACTCTCAAAGTCCCTCAAACGAACAACTAAAATTTTTATTTCTTTATTGAAGCTTTTCTATGCAAAACCCCAATCTAGGGCATCAAGTTTTCGTCATTTTCATGCCCAGAAAATTCAAATTGGTGTTACTGAAGGCTTCTTCACAAATCTGGGTTCAAAAATAGGGCATCATCTTTCCATCTGTTTTGTGCCCAAAATCAAAATGCAACAACCATTCTTCTCTCTTTTCACGTACCAGCAACAAGGTAACAGCATGATCTAGATTTTTCTTCGCGCGCACAGCAGAATGCAAGTGCGTTCTTCTTCTTCGTGCACCAAAAACCTAGCAACACATTTTCTTCATTGTTGCTCTTCATCCAAACTAGCAAAACGCAATTTTCTACTCTTCTTTGTCCAAACACAGCAGCAGCATGCACAACTGCTAGTTTTCTTCATTCCTTTTCTTCACGGACCAGTAGATACAACTCCTTCGTTTTTCTTTTCTATTCGCTAATCACAACAACATCCAATAGATTGAGGTGTTGTTCGTTCTTCCGCTCCATGCATGACTCACAGCACAACAACTATGGTTTCATCTTCTTCGTCAAGCCCTAGAATGCACCACCTCAGATCTTAACCTTCTTCACGACGTTCTTTCTTCTTCTTCTTCTCTTGTTTGATTGTCACACCCAAACCCAACAAGCCCTAAATTTTTTTTGGTTCTTGTCATTCACCCGAAACTAGAGCACACAAAAATCTATTTTTTTTCTTTTCAATCAACCAAGATTTGATTTTTTTTCAAACCCATATTTGATTTTAATCCACCAACATTATCAACTAATATTTGATTTTTATTTCTCAAACCATAAGTTATGCATCCCTTTAAATAAAATATGATTTTAATTTATTTATTTCTTTTTCGCACTTCTCGTGTCTACATATCCACGTAAGCATCATATTATTTTTATTTTTATTTTTATTTTTATTTTTATTCCTATTATCTCGTGAACCTCGTATATTTTTCTTTTCCATTGCTATGTTATTTCGCAAGCCTCGTATCTACATATATTATTATTTTTATTTTTTATTTTTCTCCTAAACCTAACTTTCATCTTATATTTTCTTACCCAAAGCTTACCTCACATATATGTAATCAAAACATTTATTTTATTTCTTGATTGATTGTTTTATATTTTTATTCTAATTGCGATGTGTGCGCGTTCATGAGATTTCGAGGTATTACAACCCATTTGAAATTCTAAAGGTCTTCTCCTCTTACCTGCATAATTCTTTCGCCTACTTTGTATCGTGGCTAATCTTTTCTAGATCTATTTGACCTCATTATTCATCTCCTTTACTAAATTTGGCCCTGTAAGCACATGGTGTTCAAAGTCGGCCCAACAAGTTGCTAATCTGTTGGATCTTCCATAAAGAGCTTCATAAGGAGCAATCTTTGTGCTTGCCTAATAATTGTTGTTATAGTCAAATCCTACCAAGTGTACTTGTTTTAGTTGCCCTTAAAATCAAGGACACAAGATCTCAACATATCTTCTAGTGTCTAAATAACTCTCTCAGACTATCTATTAGTCTGTGGGTGGAAAGTTGTGCTCATAGTGAGTCTGGTGCCTATTTTTTCTGTAGACTCTGGGAGAATTGTGATGTGAATCAAGAGTCTTTGTTTGACACTATGGTCTTAGGTACACCATGAAGTCTTACTATTTTCTTCACAAAAAGCTCTCCCAACATACTAACTTGATCTGTGGATCTAATGTGCAAGAAATATGCCACCTTAGTGAGACAATCTACAATCACCCACACGTTATCTTCTCATTTTTAATTTTTGGGTAACCCACTAACAAAGTCCATGATAATGTTATCTCACTTTCATTCAAGGATTGGGAGTGGTTGTAATAATCTCTTGGGTTTCTTGTGTTCTTCCTGCACCTGCTTACATCCTAGACACTTAGAGACATACTTAGCTATATCTATTTTCATTCCTCTCCACAAATAAGTCTTCTAGAGGTTTCGATACATCTTGTCACCACTAGGATACATTGTATACTTAGTCTAATGTGCTTCATCCAGTATAGTCTTTTTACTATGCCCACTTTCTAATACACAAATTCTATTTCTTAGTCTCAATATATTCTCTGCATCCATCTTGAAATATGTATGTTTGCCATGTTCAACTCCTTCAATTAGAATTGTAATCCATTTATCTTGCCTCTGCTCATCTCTGATCAGGTGCAAAAGATTTGGTCGGAAAGTCATATCGTAAAGATAGGCTTGCATCTCATCTGAAGTTCCTAAGTTGAAATCCTCAATTAATTAGTACATTTGACCCTTTTTCTCATCTTTATTGTTAAATTTTTAACTCTATACATCTGCCACCACATTGGCTTTTCCTAGATGGTAATGCAATTCAAAATTATAATCCTTAAGAAATTACATCCATCTACACTGTCTGGGGTTTAACTCTTTCTGGCTGCAAATGTATACTAGACTCTTGTGATTTAGAAATAGATCGAATCTTTTGCTATAAAGACAGTGTCTTCAAATCTTCATGGCAGATACAATTGTCGCTAATTCTAAGTCATGTGTTGGATAATTTTGTTCATGAATCTTCAATTGTCACGAGGCATTCGCAACAACATTTGAGAAATCTTGGATGAATCAGCGACAATATCTTTGTTAAACCTAGGAAACTCCAAATCTTTGTAACTATCTTGGGTTGCTTCCAATCTGTGACAATCTCCACCTTTTTAGGATCTACCAAGATGCCATCTACTAAAACTACATGGCCAAGGCATTTGAACATATTCGTCCAGAACTCATACTTACTGAACTTGGCATATAATTAATTTCTTCTAATTGTCTCCAATACGATCTTCGTGTTCAGTTTTCAATTTTGAGTAAATCAGGATGCCATCTACAAATACTATTACAAACTAATTAAGGTACCGCTTGATGTAACACCCCACCTCCCCCATGTGGCCCACACCAACTTGTTTCCAATTTCGGAGGGCACAATTCACTAAAATGCCCTTGAACCCAAATAATCAACATGTTATTGTCACATGCAAAGTGTAACTTCAATCATTTTGGGCCACTCGAGAGGCTTTGTGTCACTTTATCTCTTTTTTCCTTCTTTTCACTAACCCGACTCTATGAGACTTCCTATGTCATATTAGCTCATGTGGATTTCACATATAACACTTTGAAATCTTTAAATGAAGAAAATCAATATAATTATTTGAAAATCAATTTCAATATCCAAGGTTACAATGACTTTTTGTTTCAATGAAACATCTTTAAAAGTAACAAAGGAAATTAGGGCCAACATGTTTGACTTAAAACAAAATTATGAATTTGGAAAAGAAAACTAATCCACGTAACTTTTAATCTTTAGTTTCCTGAAATGCTAGAAAAGGGGTGAACTCAAGAGCCTAGTGGATTATTTCAAATATTTACACTACAAGATATTGGTAATACAACATGTATACAATAGCATGCATTAATGATTGTTGTAATAAAAGGCATACGACAACGTTCATAAGATGTCTATTATAAAATTGTTTAAATTAAATGCGTACAACAACATTCACATAGAGAACGTTGTTGAAAAGTTATTACAATGAGCATGCGAATGTTGTTCTATGTTATTACAACAGTTATAGCTGCATATTGTCAAATAACTTATTCTACAACATTCAACAGTTGACTGTTGTGAAAAAGATATAAAATATTAAATCATTCACTGCTAAACGTTGTCTATAGCCATTTATAACAATGTTATGTCTGCTTGTTGTAAAATAATCATATTATATAAATAAAATTAATTTGGGCCACAAAATTTTTATTTAGTAAACTAACATTTATTATGTATAATATTTATTATATAAATATTTCTACACTTTCTATGATAACACTAGAACAATAATAGTATTTAGCAACAAAATTTACAGTAATAAAGTTTTTTTTTTTTGGTTGCTAAATATCATTTCTAGCAACAAAATGTTAACTTTTGTAGCTAATTTTTTTATGAAAAATTTTTAGTATTAAAACTAATACTAACTTTTTTATTAATAAATATCACTTTTGGCAATAAAATATTATTTTTGTAGCTATATTTTTATTATGATATCAACAAAGTCTTTTTATTGCTAAATATTTTTTTATCAATAAAATGTTATCTTTTGTTACTAATTCCATTAAAAAAAATTGAATGAGAGCAGCCATAATTTTTTTCTTAATGTCACTAAATATCACTATTAGCATCAAGTATTGAACTTAACATGTACCACTGATGCATATTAGGATTTCTATCAGTTAATAGAAGACCAAAGGAGATACATGCAGTAGCAGTGGATAATTTGGAAACTTATTTCTATAACATGGTTTAATGAATGCCATACTCAAGTTCATGCGTATCACCAACCAAAGTGGGTGTTCTCACATGTCTTCTTTGTGAAGAAAACAGCATGGAATCGGCCAATTAATAGATATTTGCATGTTACAGGAAATAAAACAAATGAAAAAGGATGCCCACCGAGAAGTTGTTCTCTTAGTAGTGGACATCCATCCATATCTGTCCTCAAAATTGGAAATATATCGAAAATACTCACGAATATTAGTAGTCACAAGTCTCACGATGAAACTTGACTCTATTCAAGAATTTGAGAAACAGAGAGTATCTTTAATATAAAATATATCGAAATACTTACAGGTATTGTAGAACTTCATTCCAATAGATAAGCTCGGGTATCTCTCCACTTAATTTATTTTCAGTAAGGTCCCTGTAGTAAATCAGTGTTGGTTAAACCTCTAGACAATAAAGAGTCCAAACGAGTGTAGGCAAAGAAAGTAATGTCACTTACAAGATATTCAGATTGAAGACCTAAAAATAATCTTATGTGTAAAACTTAACCAATATCTACTACTATAATTTGCTTTTGCTGGAAATCAAGGTAGACTGATTGGCATTTTGTTTCTCTTTTGTTTGTTTTAATCTAAATTGACTGACCATTGATTTCTCCAAGTTGACCTTATTTTTTTTATGTGCTAAGCTAGTAGCCTTTTGTCGTATAATGGGTATTGTAAGAGTATAATAGCCTCATAGCTTGCCCAACAAAATAAAGAAAAAAGTAGACAAATATGTCAGCTCTTCCATAACTTAATCGCCTCAATGCATTTGATTTATCCCTCTTGAATACGTTTTATTATCAGTAAAGGTTTTTGGGAAAGTTGTTGTAATCAAAATTTACCCCTCTTGAACTATTTTCTATGCCAGCATCTTTGATACCCAAATAAAAAATTGAATAAATATTAAAAATAAAAATTATACCTCTATTCACTATCTTTTTCTTTTTTGGTTTTGTTCAAATTAAAGCCTATACTTTCATGTTTGTGACTGATGAGATTTTTCAAATGCAATGAAGGCTAGTTATGGGGACACCTAACATATCTCTTTCTATTAAAAAAAAAAAGATATTTAAGACTTGATTTTTAGGTTATAGAAACAACCATTTCTTGGGATTATTGCAATAAATTAAAATAAGGAGTTGGACTCATAGCAGGAAGTTTTACCCCATGTGAATTAATGGGATAAATTAAATTAAGAAGTTGATTTTCTTTAAGTACATATACATTATATACATGAGCATACAAGACTTATACACATATAACCCTATGCCATTTTCTTTAAGTGCATAGCATTATAGCTTTAATAGGTCTTCTCCTACAAGACTTAGAACATCGTGAATACTTGTATGAAGACCATAGTAAAATTTGCGCAAAAACATGAAAGTCCACACTTGTGGGATGGGCAAGTGAAGAGGATGGGCAAGTGAAGAGTTTAGGGACTTGTGTGGATATATATATATCAGTCCATTGTCTCTCACACCTTTCTTCCTAGGGCCCTCCCTACGGAACGATTCCAGCAATTATTTCTAGAAAAATGGATAATGAGTTATGAAGCCTGATTCCAAATTAATGAGGTACAACAATCTTCTCACGCCATTCATAAACGAAGAACGGATGGGCTTGTTGAGACCATCTTTCCTGATCCAATAATGACTCTTCCAAGACCTTCATCAATAGGAATCCACTTTGTTGAAATTCCAAAGGCACCACAACCTCATCCCTTACATATTTGGTGCGATACATGCAATTGCCTAGATTTTGATGATGATGCCTTTAATGTTCAATGTGATATTCAAAAATCCAAAAGGAAAGATTCTTAACAATAGAAGCAACAAGAAAGATATGAAACTGGAGATCTTTCGGTTGGTTTCATAGAATTAGGCTTGGGAAGGTATTATTATTATATCTTCCTTTTTAAAGAATCCTCTCCAAACTGCTTTGTTATCTTTGATCCCTCAACTTCTACTTAGATGCCTCTGACAAATGATAGGTCTGAAGATCTATTTACTGGTTGCCAACTCCGATACTAGATAAAGCAATCAAAAATCATTAATCCTGATGGTCCAGGATTGAGAGCTCTTTTAGATACCAAAGCTATTCTAAACTGGCAGTCCAACAATACCCTGTACCAAAATGATCCTTTTAAAGCTATTGCCCAAAAGCAACAACAGATCCTTCAGTAGCAAGACTCTTAAGATCAAGTTGTCATGGCAATCCATGATCAACTTGACCAAGTCCACAAGGAACTTAAAGCCTTGGTTGAATTGGTAGGCAACTATGTTGGTATGACAACTTTGTTTCTACTATTGGGAAAAAGAACAAAAATCTTTGGAAGCTCAGCTTCGAGATGTCATGGCTCGTACCTCTCCTTCAGCCAATCTGTCTTATGCTCCTCATATTGTTCCCTCCTCTATGAAACTCAAATTTGTTTTTCCTTCTCTTTTTCGATCATCCGATGAAACACAAAATCAGCTCCAATTCTGCCCAAAATATCATCATACCTCTTCTTTAGCTGAATCATACCCTAGAAAAAGGAAAAGGGAAAAGAAAAACTTGTTATGACCATTCCACCTTTAAAACCAAATCCCTTGGCTTCATAAAAAAATGTAGCCTTTGCCAAATATTGCCAAAAACCCTCTGGCCTCATTCCTCGATTTCATGGCACGTCTCCATAACCATCCATCTGTCTCCATGGCTGACAAAGAAAAAGAAGTTGTTTCCATAGAGAATTCTTCAGTAGACTTAGATACTACATCATCAGCGGGTTCAAATGATGTTTTTATGGCCTCTGAAATAGGTCCCTCCACTTATGATACATGTTTTGACCCCACTGCTGATTTCGAGTCCAACTACTCCTCCAAAAACAAGACCCAACAGTCAAATGGGTCTAGATCTTTTAGCACTTTCAATCTTGATGGTTTACCATTTGATGAATGACCCTTAGTTTTCTATGATATGTTATCATGGTGTGAGGCAGAACGGCTGAAGAAAAGAGTAACTGTCAAAAATTGTTCTTCAAAAACTTATAACCCACTTTTAGGGAAGCTTTCGTGATTGGTGGTTTGCTATATAGGAATATAGACAAATAAGTTTTCTTCAATAATCCATCACTGAATGCCTAGGGATCCTTTATATGGCATTTGTCAATCTAGCTGATCAATATGTCGACCATGCAAGAGAAAAATTCTTAGTAGCCAAATGTTGTTTACTCACACTTAAAGGAATGCAAACACATTATGGAAAAAATATCTAAACTTTTTTATCTCATAAAGGGAGTGGATGATAACAATTTGAAGACTGTATTTCTCTTCTCGTTTCCAAGTCCTATTGCAAACAAAGCCAGGGCATATATGATTACCAATAGACAGAGGTATGAAGACTGCACTAAACATCAATTTTTTCAACAAGCACAACAAATGAAAAATGTAATGACCTGTATTTTTGGACATTGAGTCGACGGGTTCAACATATATTTTCATGTCTCAATTAATGAGTTATAAATAATAAATACATGATTTTACGAAAAAAAAAATGTGATTTTTATGGTAATTGTATTGATTGATGAGTGTATTTAATGAAACAAAAAAATTTTGGATAAAGATAATGTACTTAGTTGGAAATGGAAACAAAATAATTAAATAAATAAAAATATTAGATAATAATGGTGAGTTGTTGGGATAAAGGATGGAAAAAATTTAATTAGAAAAAAAGATTTATTCAGCAACTTGGAAGATAAGGGAGTGAGAATTTTGACTTTTGGGGGTGGAGCCCATACCATAAAAGAATATATATATATATATATAGAAGTGCAATGAGCAACTTATTTTCATTCCCGTTCAAATTGCCAACTGGATGGAAAAAGAAGAAAAAAAGGGGGGACTACAAATCTAGAGGAGCAAAAAAAATGACCAGGGAAAGAAAAAAAAGAAGAAAAAGATAAGAAAAAAAAAGGAAAAGAGAAGTTGTCATTCTCGAGGATCCAATACTTTGGATAATTTTGTTTTTCCTCTTTTTAACTCAGAATTGTTATAGAAATTGTAAATTACAGCTTTTATAGTATAGTTTTCAATAAATGTGTTAGTCTATTATGTGACTCAAAATTATGTGTGTATTTTTTAGGAATTAAACTAGACAATATGTATACCATTGTATTCAGATCAACTAGTATAATATAAATATGTACTTTATTTGTACTCATTTAGGCCTTAAGAATTTATATAATAGTTAAAAGTCAACACATAGGGTATACTTATTAACACTGAAATTTTAGTTGGCGGATACTGGAATGTCTAGAATAAAATTTTGAACTCAATGACACTAAAATTAGGATTTTAAGAGGTCAATTGATATATTAAATTCGCATTTATGTGATTTAAAGATTAATTAATAAATATAAAAAAATGTATATAGGGTAAACATAATGTTAAATAATAGAAAAAAATTATATAATGTTATATAACATTATGAAATACTTATTGTGAAAATGTGTAACATAGAAAATAATTAAATTTTTTCTATTTACTATATTGAACCGCTAAATTTATGAAAATGGCTTATTATTGTGTACCAAAAGTGAAACACATATCGAGAATACAAATTTTTAGTATTTTAGGGCAATATTAAGGGCTTAATTATACTAATTGACCTTATTAATTACGTTGACCTGTCGATCAATAGGTCATCGAGTGTTAGGTTTAGATAAAGTTGACTATATTGACCAAAATCAACCAAATTCATAAATTGACTACAATTGACTGAGTCAATCCTTTGATTGACTTATGACCATAAAGTTAGATTTAATCCAAGTTTTATGTAGATGTTGAGAAACTACGTTCATCACGCATGATCAAACATTAGCGGGACGCGACTGGTTACGAGAGGAGCACCGAAAACTAAACATCCTTATGAGTAATGTTTTCTAATTTATCACTTAACTTGTTATTTAGTTCATAAGTGAAATGTATTATATATTGGAATGCATTTACGATCTTCAAATGAGTTTTTAACTAAGAAAATGTGCACCAAATCTCCAAGTCCAATGATGCGGGTTAGGGTATTGGATGTGGTAGAGCATTGAAGACGAGTGGTCATCGTACCTAGGTACATTCTGGGCAGATCTATTAATTGGGCTCCCCTATGGAGGATGTAAGGCCACCATACACGAGGTATGAGCTGGGAGATCCCTGTGATATGAGGATATGTCTAACCGTCAGGTACATCTACTCGAGTGGATTTATTATTGCCTTGTAGGCTATTGAGAGCTTCGACATATGTTTTTAGCATTAAAACTATTGTCAAAATGAAAAGTGCACGACTGCATTATGGATTTAGCATTAATTAACTATTGTATTCACTTAGATTATTATTATTTTGCATGCATACATAATATTGCTTTATAGAATTCATATTTTAAGTTATAGATTAGGCTACATTACTCACTGAGCCATTTTGAACAAATTGGCTCATTACTCTAACATTTTAGGCTCTTCTACTAGGGACAATGGCAAGAAAGCGGTCATCGCATAATGTGCATTTCTTTTATTTTGGTAGGTTTTTTCATGTGGTTCTCTACTTTGAGAGTTAGTATGATGAATAAGAAATAAAGAAATAACAGTATAGATATTTTGACTTAGACATTTCTGCTACTACTACATAAAAAATATTGTACATAAATAAATTTTTATTTTGACTTAAATATCTCCTGCAATTATTTGTTTGTACTTCTGCATCTCTTGTGATTACTCTGATGATGTTGTGTATATGGAAAGAAAAGAAGGCTTAACAATGTTTTGGCAAGCTTGGCTCGCGAATGGGCTTGTTAGGATACTATGCAAGTCGGTTTAGGAAAGGGGTCCTAACAATGTTGGTATAAGAGCCCAAGGTTTTCTAATTAAGGAATAACAATTGTTCTTAACCTAGAGAACCTCAGCGCAATTGCAAAAGTTAGAAAAGCCCAAGGAATGACTTAGAGTAGCATAGTGGAATTATGGACGAAAACTTTCTAACTTCTGATTGATTGTAAGAGGAATCGAGTGAGAATGGCCATATAATGAGGGAAATTTGACTATCATTGTGAGTTAGTGAGCTTTAAGATTTAGAATTTGAACCTTATGGATTAGACTATCACTTGGAGATAATTACTTTAATGTATAGTATCTTTTGTTATAATCACTTAAAGTTGTCATCTACTAAATTTGGGAAATGATGAAAGTTTAATATTTTATGCAGACCACAATGCCACCTCGACGTGGGAGACCATGTATGATCCTGGAGTTGGTGCCGCCAACACCACCTTTGATTCAACCCAAGTAGGATGCCATACTAAGGCTCGAGGCTATGATTAGGGTGTCCAATGATGCTACTTAGGCGTAGACAGCCTTATTGAGAGAGAGATTGGATAGGATTGAGTCTGAAAGACAAAGGGCTGAGCCAGTGGCACCCTCTGCACTAGTTGTAATTGGGATTAAAGTGGATGATAGGGTTGCAGACCATGCAGAGGTAGCATCAATGAGACAAGGAGATGAGGCTACTCATGATCGTCTCCTAAAGAGATTTTTGGATTTGAATCCTAAGGAGTTCCATGGGGGTCTGAATTTCGACACAACAGAGAACTAGCTTCTCAATAGTGAGAAGAATGATGAGGCGTTGAAGTTGTCTAAGGAGAACCAGATACTTTTTGTAGCTCACATCTTGAAGATGAGGCCATGGTTTGGTGGAAGGCCACCTGGACTATAGAGGGGTAGATTACTACATGGGCTTGTTTTTGGGAATTATTATTGAGTGCTTATGTTCCTGAGATAGCAAGGGAGCATAGGAAGGTGGAATTTGACCCTAGGACAGGAGGACTTGTCGATGAGGGAGTATACCCACAGATTTCTCATACTAGAGGTTTGTGCGCCTGAGTTAGTGGGTAACTTGAGGGAGGGCTGATGCCACCCTTGAGACCATTCAGAGGTAGGCACTACAGTTTGAGACGAATGGTAGAGATGAGTGCCCGATGGTGCAAAGACTATAGGGGGCCACAATATAGCCACAACCACAGTTACAACCCCAATCATTAACTGAGGGCAATTATTGTGGTGGATCCCAAGCGAGTAGATATTCGAGAAGATGAAATATTTAGGGGATAGTCCAGAGGGGAGCAGAATCAGCCACCTCCCATAGTCCTAATCACTGCCACCCTAGTTCAGATATATTAGCTAATAAGACAACCACTAACTTAGTATGGGGCCCAAGGTAGAGATCAAGGCATAGACCGAGATTCAGGGCACAGAGGCTATGGTCAGAGATAGACATATCAGGATGAGTAGGGACATCAAATTGTATGTTATTAGTGTGGTCAATTAAGCCATAAATGATATGACTGCCCTATGATTATTTCGGCTTCCACTGCTATTACTCAAGGGAGAGCATAAGCCATCACATAACCTAATCTAGAGGCTACCATAACTCTGGTAGAAGGTATTATTTCTATGTTAAATTCTACCTTATATGTGTTGGTTGATGTTGGCTCTACTTTATCATTCATCTCTAGATATGTCATAGATAGATTGGGACTTAGACCCCTTAGGACACCCACCTAGTTCGTGTTGAGTACTACAGTCAAGAAACGCATTCACTCTAATTTGATTTGTGAGGGTTGCGTGTTAAGGTTGGTAACTTTGAGATCATTGTTGACCTTCGGGTGTTAGAGTTCCTAGAGTTTGATGCTATACTCGAGATGGACTGCCTAGCCACATACCATACACATGTCAACTGTTTTGCCAAGAGGGTGGTATTTCAGATACTAGGGTAACATATTATTATCCTTCATGTTAGTGCCTCTAATAGATCGAGAACTCGAGGTAGAATGACAACTCAAAATGAGATCAATACTCTAGCCAGTCTAACCACCATAGATGAGGGACCTTCACAGGCAAGTATGGATGAAAATCCTATTGTCAAAGATTTTCTTGATGTGTTCTCTAAGGATTTACCCAGCTTGCCTCTTAAGCGGATAATCCATTTCATTATTGAGATTATTCCAGGGACACAACCTATTTCGATCCCTTCTTATGAAATGGCACCTAAGGAATTGTAGGAATTAAAGGTCTAGCTAGTGGAATTGATGAGTAAGGATTTTATTACACCTAAGGTTTCACCTTAGGGTGCTCTAGTGTTGTTTGTGAGGAAGAAAGATGGGAGCCTCCATTTGTGTATTGACTATCAATAGTTGAACAAGGCGACAGTAAAAAACAAGTACCATTTTCCATTGATGACTTGTGTAACCAGTTTAGGTGGGTTACTATGTTTTTAAAGATAGATCTAAGATCTAGGTTCCATCAGCTGAGGGTAAGGAAAGAGGATGTATAGAAGACGACCTTTCAGACTCATGTGGACACTATGAGTTCTTAATCATGCAGTTTGGCATAAAAATTCCCTTGCAATGTTCATGGACTTGATGTAGAGAGTGTGTCATCCCTATCTCGATTCAATTGTCATTATCTTTATTGATTATTCCTTATTTACTTGAAGACTAGGGAGGAACGTGCCGAGCATTTGAGGATCGCCCTGTAGACTCTTCGAGATCACCGCTTGTATGCTAAGTTTAGCAAGTACAAGTTCTGATTAACATAAGTCTGATTTTTAGGCCATGTGGTAGGAACCAATGGCATTTTTTGTAGATCTGGCTAAGGTCGAGACTATTATAGTTGGTCGAGACCTACCACAGTGACAAAAATCAGTAGTTTTTTGCGTTTGGAAGGCTATTATTATAGATTTATGTAGAATTTCTCAAGGATTGTTGCACCTACGATGAAACTTACCCAGAAGGATATGTCGTTCGTATGGACAAATAAGTTGAGGAGGCCTTTCTTGAGCTAAAGTGTTATTTGACATCTGCGCCAATACTTGTGTTACCTAAACCAGGCCATGAGTTGGTGATTTACATAGATGCATGTGGGAGAGGCCTTGGATGTGTGTTGATGCAGGGAGACCAGGTGATTTCTTATGCCTCACGACAATTGAGGGTGGATAAGAGAAATTACCCTATCCATGATTTAGAGCTAGCAATGGTGGTGTTTGCGCTCAAGATTTGGCGATACTTTTTGTATGGTGAGCATTTTACACTTTATTCCAATCATAAGAGAGATTTGAACATGAGGTGGAAGAGAGGGATGAAACCACTTAAGGATTATGACTTTACCATTGAGTACCATCTCGAGAAAGCCAATGTAGTGGCTGATGCGCTGAGTAGAGTACGATTCGAGACTACTTGTGTGGCTAGACATGTCTCGAGAGTGGAGGATGATTGATTTTGTGATAGTAATGAGTATCTACAAGACTTCAACTGATACCAGAGTCAGTGCACAAATAAGCGCCTAGCTGGTGCTGTTTCTTGAGATCATAGAGGTGCAACATCTTGATGTTGATCATGTGATGTACCAGGAGTGGGTAGACAACACTTCTCTTGTGGAGTAGTCAATTGACAGTGATAGTGCACTAAGGTTCAAGGGACAATTGTGGGTACCAAATGACCCTCACCTGAGACAGAGAGTATTAGCAGAGTTGCACCACTCGAGATATATCGTTCATCCAGGCACCAATAAGATGTATCATGATGTTCAACATACTTATTGGTGGCCAGGGATGAAGCGAGAGATTGCGGCCATTGTGCGGAGATGTGAGATGTGCCAGCGGGTTAAGGCTGAGCACCAGAAACCTAATGATGGGTTTACCCTAGACTTTGGTTATTCTTGAGTAGAAATGGGAGCACATTATCATAGACTTTGTGATGGGTTACCCCAGACTCAGTAAAGACATGATACTATTTAGGTTATTGTGGACAGACTGACTAAGCCTGCTCATTTCCTCCTTATTCATACCAAAGATTCTGTTGAGAGGCTGAGTTGATTGTATATCTGCGAAATCATGAGATTACATGGGTTCCAATGTCCATCATGTCTGATAGAGATGGTCAGTTTATGTCTCATTTTTAGTAGAGCTTGCATAGTCAATTGGGGACTAGAGTAAACTTGAGCATAGCCTTCCATCCACAGATTGATGGTTAGTCTAAGAGAGTGAAATCTTTATTTTGGAGCAAATGCTTTGTCCATGTGTTCTTGATTTTGGTGGTAGCTGGGAGTATTATTTAGCATTGTGTGAGTTTGCATATAATAACATCTACTAGACAAGTATTAGTATAGCACCATTCGAGGCATTATATGGTCGACTTTGTCGAACACCAACTTGTTGGGCCTAGGTTGGTGACATAATAGTTTTGGGCCCTACTTTTGTATAGGGGCAAAATGAGAAATTCTAACAAATTAGGATCGACATAAGAGTTATGCAGATAACCAGAGGAAGATCTTTGAGTTTGACGTTGGTGATCATGTACTACTTCGAATTTCTCCTCAGAAGTGGCAGACTTATTTTCATATTTCAGGGAAACTCAATCTGAGATATATTGGACCTTTCGAGATCCTCTAGAGGGTAGGTTCTGTTGCTTACCGATTGGCATTACCGCCTCAACTAGCGAGAATACACAATGTATTTCGTGTGTTGATGTTGAAGAAGTATTACCCCGATTCCTTACACGTAATTGATTGACAACATGTTGAGTTGCAAGAAGATTGTATATACAATGAGGCTCTAATAGTTGTCATTGATCGAGTCATGAAAAAATTGTGACCACAAGGAGATATCAATAGTATGTGTATGTTGACAATGTCTTGGTGTTGAGTAGGACACTTGGGAGCGAGCGGACTATATGGCGAGTCACTTTTTTGAGATTTTGAGAGTCACTTCGTGATCTTTCATTATTTGAGTAAATTTTAAAGATGAAATTTATTCTAAGAAGGGGAGAATGTAACTACCTGTATTTTTGAACTTTGGGTCGACAGGTTTGACATGTATTTTTATGTGTCAATTAATGAATTATAAACAAAAAATACATGATTTTATAGAAATACTTTATTTTTATGACAATTGTATTGATTAATGAGTGTATTTAATAAAAATAAATAAATATTGGATAAAGATAATGTGCTTAGTTGGAAATAGAAACATAATAATTAAATAAATAAAAATATCGGATATCATGGTGAGTTGTTGGGATAAAGGATGGAAAAAAATTAATTAGAAAAAAGAGATGATTATCGGATGACCAAAAAGATAAGGAAGTGAGAATTTTGCCTTTTTTTTTTTTGGGGAGGGGGGGCGACTTGTATATAGGGGTGTAATGAACAAATTATTTTCATTCTCATTCAAATTGCCAACCAGATGGAGAAAGAACAAAAATAAAAGGGGGAGAACGAATCCAAAGAAGCAAAACAACAACCAGGGAAAAAAATAAAAAGAACAAGAAAAAGAGAAGAAAAAAGAAAGAAAAGAGAAAAAGAAAAGTTGTCGTTTTTGAGGATCCGACACTTTGGGTAATTTACTTTTATCTCTTTTTAATTCAGAATTGTTATAAAAAATTGTAAATTACAGCTTTTATGGTGTAATTTTTAATAAATGTGTTAGTCTATTATGTAACCTAAAAGTAGGGTGTATTTTCCCTAATTTTGAAATTATACAATATATATATATATATATATCATTGTGTTTAGATTAATGAGTAGAATATAGATATATGTTTTCTTTATACCTATTTAGGCCCTAAAAATTTATATGATAGTTGGAAGTCAACAAATAGGGAGTATACCTATTAACATTAGAATTTTAGTTGGTAGGTATTGGAATGTCCATAATAAAATTCTGAACTTAATGACACTAAAATTATGATTTTTGGAGATAAATTGATATACTAAATTTGCATTTATGTGATTTGAAGATTAATTAATAAATATAGAAAAAATTTATATAGGGTGAAAATAATTTTAAATAATAGAAAAAATGTTATATAATGTTATATAACACTTTGAAATACTTATTGAAAAAATGTGTAACATAGAAAATAATTAAATTTTCCTATTTACTATATTGAACTACCAAATTTATACAAATGATCAGTTATTGTGTACCAAAAGTAGGACACATGTCAAGAATATAAATTTTTAGTATTTTGAGTCAATAATAAAGGCTTAATTGCACCAATTGACCTCGTTAATCACGTTGACCCTGTCGATTAGACAGGTCAATGAATGTTAGGTTTAGATAGAGTTTACTATTATGACAAAAATCAACCAAATTCATATATTGACTACAATTGACCGAATCAGTCCTTTGATTGGCCAAGGACCATAAAGTTAGATTTGAGCCAACTTTTATGTAGATATTAAGAAACTACGTTGACCACGCAAGATCAAACGTTAACAGGATGCGATTGGTTGCGAGGAGAACACCAGGAGCTGAACATCCTTGTAAGTAGCGTTTTCTAATTTATCACTTAATTTGTTATTTTGTTCATAAATGAAATGTATTACATATTGAAATGCATTTGTAATCTTTAAATGAGTTTTTAACTAAGAAAATCTGCACCAAATCTCGAGGTCTGATGGTGTGGGTTAGAGTATTGGATGTAGTATAGCATTAAGGACGAGTAGTCGTTGTACCTGGGGGTACATTCTGGGCAGGTCTATCAATTGGGCTCTCCTATGGAGGATTTAAGGCTGCTATACTGAGGTATAAGCTGGTGGATCCTTATGATATGAGAACATGCCTAATTGTTGGGTACACTTGCTAGAGTAAATTTATTATTGCCTTATAGGTTATTGAGAGCTTCAGCATTAAAACCATATTCAAAATGAAAGGTGCACGATTACATTGTGGTTTTAGCATTCATTAATTATTGCATTCATTTGCATTATTATTATTGTGCATGCATACATGACATTATTTTATAGAATTCATGTTCTAAGTTATAAATTAATTTACATTACTCACTAAGCCACTCTGGATAAATTGGCTTACTATTCTAACGTTTCAAGTTCTTTTACTGCGGACAAAGGCAAAAAAGTAGTCATTGCGTAGTGCGCATTTCTTTTATTTTGGTATGTTTCTTCATGTGGTTCTCTATTTTGAGACTTTGTATGATGTATAAGAAGTGAGGAAATAACAGTGTAGATATTTTGACTTAGATATTTTCGTTACTGCTACATAGAAAAGATTGTACATAAATAAATTTTTATTTTGACTTAAATATCTGCTGCAATTATTTGTTTGTACTTCCGCATCTCTTGTGATTACTTTGATGATATTGTGTGCATGGTAAGAGAAGAAGGGTTAACAATGTTTTGACAAGCTCAGCTCGCAAGTGGGCTTGTCAGGGTACTATGCCAGTCGATTCGCCCTTCACCCTAGGGAAGGGGTCCCACCAGGAAAACCATTTTTCAAAATATGTTATAATCCAGATTTTCCAACAAAATACCATTCTTATGAGCCCTATTCCTACCAAAAATCTGCTCCTCTTCAACTTTACTAAAAAAGTCCTTCCAAGAAAAAGTTATTCCTAAGAAAAATCCTGAATGGAAGTTCTTAAAAAGAAAAAAATCAGAAGTAAGACATTAGATACTCACTACTTCATTTGCAACAAAAATGGAAATTTTGCCAGACACTGCCCCAAGAAAATAAAGAAGCATGCTACAGTCATTGAAAAAATTACTCAACTCACAGATACAAAGGTTTTAGATGTTGAGTCCCTTTTCTCCCTTGAAGACGAATTTTCTCTAGAAGCCTTAAGGGTTGTTTCTGGATTTGAAGCATTTGTGCTAAATTCTTCTCCTTTCATTTATGAGTTATACAATCTACCTCATGCAAAGATCTAGATATACCTCTCCCTTTATCACAATCTTATTATTCTGATAGGTTTGATTGATATTGGAGCATGAGCTACATTGATGCATCTGTCTGCATTACCCTCTGAATGGTGGAAGCCTTACAAGCAAAATTTCAATACTACTGAAAAAAATTCCCTTATAATTACCCTTATCAGCAAGCTAGTAAAAATCAAGTTCCATCCCCTGCTTATTTTCAACTATCGAATTTTGGGCGTTCCATCCCTCTCAAAAGAATTCATCATTGGGTATGGCATCCTCCAACAAATCAAGCAACTGGCATGGACTCCCCAGGGATTATGGACAAATTGAACATTTGTTCCCTGGATCTCATCCACCTCACCAACAATCTAAATGCTTGATTCGCATCAGGTTCAGGAGTCCAATCAAAGCTTTCTCAACATTGTTGTGTAGAAAGTCATTCAAATTTCCTAAAAAAATGTAGCCATCCATTATGGTTCAACAGGGACTTCTTTGTCAAATTACCTTTTAAGCTCAACAAAGATATCAACCCAACCAAGGCATCACACCATGGTATGCCTCCCTTACAATTGATTCTTGTTGTCCAGGAATTAGAACAACTCAAAAATGAAGGTCTAATTGAGCCTACTAAATCCCCTTGGGCATGTGAAGCATTTTATGTCAACAAAAGGTCAGAGTAAGTTAGAAGAAAACTCGAATTATGAATCAATTACCAACCCCAGAATATTTTTCTCAAAGATGACTAGTTCCCTCTCTTTTGTCTTGAAACTCTATTCTTGCATCTTTTAGATGTAAGAATTTTCTCCAAGTTTGATTGTAAGTCAGGCTTCTGGCAACTAGGAATTCATCCTATAGACAGACCAAAAATAACCTTCATGATCCCTGGACACCATTACCAATGAACAGTCATGCCCTTTTGATTTAAAGACTGCCCCCTCAATTTTTCAAAAGGCCATGAATCATATTTTTGCACTGATCCAAGGTCAAGTTCTTATATATATTGATAATATCTTGTTGTTCTCAAAGGACATGCATTCACACATCCTCTTGGTAAACAAATTTTATGATTTATGCATTTCTTATGAACTAATGCTATTTGAAGAAAAGATGCAGCTTTTTCAAGAAAAAATAGAGTTCGTTGGTATGGAAGTAACTGGCGGAAAAATTACTCTTCAACCTCATATTTCTCTTAAGCTTCTAAATTTTCCTAATGTCCTACCAGATAAAACTTCAATCTAACAATTTTTAGGATTGGTCAATTAGATGAAACATTTTATCAAGGATCTTTCTCAGCATGGCAGCAAACTGTCAATCTTACTCAAAAAAACTCCTCCTCCATGGAATAGTGAGCACACAAAAGCAGTTGAAGCCTAAAAGCTTAAAGCCCAGACTCTTCCACATTTAAAGATCATAGGCTTTAGTTTATGAATCCTTCAAACAGATGCTAGTGATGAACATTGGGGCGCAGTACTGTTAGAAGAACTTTCAGACTAAACCAGACAATTTTGTGGATACAAGAGTGGACCCTTCCAAATTATGAATCTCATTACCATTCAACCTTGAAGGAAATTTTTGCGATCAAAACATGAAATGAAAATTTTCAATTCCATTTGGTTAGACACCATTTCCTTATTGAAATGGATCTATGTAGTTTCCCCAGAATGCTTCATTTTAAACAGAAAACATTGCCTAACCCACAACTCTTTCGATAGGCAAATTGGTTTTGCTAATACAACTTTTCTGTTAAGCACATTCTTAGAAAAACTAACCTTCTTGCAGATTTTATGTCTAGGCATTCCTCAACATCTTTCATAGGGGTCATTGGATCTTCATCCTCAATCCCAAATCCCTCCAATAAATCTGATCCTCTACCCCCATATCCATTAGTTTTTATTTCCTCCCTTCCCCTGAACTTAGGGAAATTATTCTTTGGAAAATCCTGGATTAGCCAGCCATTAATGGAGTTCTTATGATACTAACAAGAAAGCATGGAATAATCTTTGGTTCTGTTCCCCATCCAACAAAACCTTAGTTTTTCCCTTTCTGATTGACCAATTTCTAATTCTTTCCCAAAAAACCCTATTGCTTTCTTATGCGAATTCTGAGATCATGGTGGATTGGATTCAGTTTTGATAAAATTTATTATGCGCATATTCATTTCAGATGGGCGTCAAATATCATGATTATAATTATGATCAAACCAGATATTACAAATTTCTCATGCATTTTACAAACCATGAAACTCGATTTGAAGAATTGCAAGAATGGACCCAATAGTATGTCACGATTATCTTTTTGTTCCTCTTGTATCTCGCACCAGAACAACAAGCATTAGAGATGACCCCATGGCAGTTGTAGAACAAGTTTTTAACTTCCAAATACTCTTATCTTATCCTCACCCACTCTATTATAGTCCATATGCATACTTCTCCACCACACAACCAATTGCAGGAAGACATCTTGAATTTTGTATAAATTTCGAAGAATCATGGAGGCCCTACTTTCAGCACTTCCAGCAAGACCTTATGTGCTGAAATCAAGACACAAGTCTTACCAGCTAGACCAGAAGCGATAATTCATACCACTCGGCCCTACTGTATGGAAAAGCAGGCTTAGTTGAACAAGAAATCCCAATCTGCTCAGCACTGCAAGAATTGTTTGAGGCATATTTGGCTAAGAATCCCTCACACTTGCTTGATTTGGCCAAATCAATTGCCCTTTTTGAATGGTCAAACGATTCTTCCTCATCTGAAAATGATGATTGATGGACAACTAACAAAGGCACAATAGAATTACCATGTCACATAAAGCCATGTGAAAGACTCTCTCTCCTTTATTTAAAGTGTATGTGCCATGCAAAGCCACATGAAATATTCTCTCCTTTACTTAAAGCGGTTTTTCCAAAAGGAATTGGTCCTCTTCTAGTTCATGTTCTTATTGTTTTGTTCTTTGTTTTCTTATAAATAAGAAGTTTGTATTTCAGTGTCAAGCACTGAAGAGTAGAGCAAAAAAAAGGGTATTAGCCTTCTAGTTATAATGTCTCATTTGTCTTCTCTTTTTGGGTTTCATCCCTTGTGGCTTATAATTGTAATCATCATATTGTTCATCTTACTAGTTATTTTATGCAAATGTTTTTGTGTGGTTTTTATTTGTGACTCTTCTGTTGTAGACTCTGAATCTTAAACAAATTTTGGGTATCAGAGCCATGTTTCCTAGCCACTATGTTCTCTACACCTTACCATTCTGATGATTGCACTTGTACTCTTTGCTTTTGGATTTTTATCTATTGTTATTAGGTTTGTTGCCTAGATTTTTCGATTCCTAAACTCTTCTCATTATGGGAACTCCATTATGAACCCCCTCTAGTTTCTTCTCATAATTTTACTTCATATTCTACTCATCACCCAGTATATCACATATCAGTCCATTGTCTCCTAGCCACTTAGACCAATAAGCAAAGTGAGACTAGTCATAATTAGTAAGCTTTGACTAAACACCAATGAACTAGTCCCAGTTTTTTGCTAATGACCTATTGAGTTTAACTTAATTTTCTCATCTCCTTGCTTGTCAACCGTGCTAGTTGCATGAAGGTTTTTAAAGGAATTTTAGCACAACAGGAGTTACTTTAAGGTTACCTCTCGTGTCTAGCATAAAATGGATGTTCCTTCTTCATCATCTATAACCTCATTTGACAGATCTTGTTTGGCCTCTATGATTGATGGGTTATATCAAGTTGAATACTTACCTGATTCGTAGGAAGTAGTTCCTCTAACAGAGTTAGTCCCGATCTGACCTCAGAATTTTTATTACATCCTGACAAAAACCTTCCAAAAGAAAATTAAGAATCTATTCAAAAAACATATCCATTAGAGTCCAATTAAAGAGTATGTGCAAATATCAAACTTCAATAAGCACTAGGTTCTAGCTGACCAAGTTGAGCATTTCTTCCTTGTCACTCCTCCCTTCCCTCTCCTTTCACAATGGAGAAAAGAATGCTACAAATACCTTCACTATGGTGCTATAAAGATGTCTATTACTTTCATGGTCGAAAATCCACGGAAGTAGTTTTTCGCTTGGTTCTCCTTGATTCTAAAATGTTTCGATATTTAGATGCAGTGAAAGGTACTATCCAGACTACATTAAATTCGGGTACGATCTTTATTACATTTTATCTGAATTTCAATGTCTCTCTCAGAGATCCCATGCGTTCTCCACTCTTAGTTTCCAAGCATAGCTTTCTAGTACTCTGAAGATCCAGAATGCTCTTGCAGCCACAATCCATTATCAGATAGCATACAAGGTCCTGAATCATGCCATTGATGTTCCTTACAAAGGAGCTTCTCTTGATGGTTTAATGATTGGCATTAACTCTCATGGTGTCGTCTCGCACACCTTTCTTCCAAGGGCCCTCCCTACAGAATGACTCCAGCAATTGCTTTCAAAAAAATGGATAACAAGTTACGAAGCCCGATTCCAAGTTAACGAGGTACAACAATCGTCTCATGCCATTCATAAACGAAGAATAAATGGGCTTGTTGAAACCATCTTTCTTGATCCAATAATGACTCTTACAAAACCCTCATTAGTAGGAATCCACTCTGTTGAAATTCCAGAGGCACAACAACCTCATCCCTTACATATTTTGTGCAAATTTCAACAAAGTGCTAATTAGATTGTGTTTTCATGTTTACCTAAGCCTACTTTTCCATACAGTAGGGTTGAGTATTGTAAATTACTGCTTTTGGTCTAGCTGGTAAGACCTATGTCTTGGTTCCAGCGCATAAGGTCTTGCTAGAAGTGTTGAAAGTGGTGAAAGTGGGGCCACCACAAATCTTCAAAATTTATTCAAAATTCAAGATGTCTTCCTGCAATTGGTTGTGTGGTGGAGAAGGATGCATATGGATCATAATAGAGCTGATGAGGATAAGACCAGAGTATCTGAAAGTTAAAAACTTGTTTTGCAGTTGCCATGGGATCATCTTTAATGCTTGTTGTTCTGGTGCAGGATGCAAAAGGAACAAAGAAGAATCTCGTGACATACTATTGGGTCCATTCATGGTTCGTAAAATGCATGAGAAATCTATAAAATTTGGTTTGATTAGAATTATAATCATTATGTTGGAGGCCCATCTGAAATAAATATGCACATAATAATTTTTTATCAAAACTGAATCCAATCCACCGTGATCTTAGAATTCGCATGAGAAAGCAATAGGCTTCTTTGGGAAAGAAGTAGAAATTGGTCAATCAGAAAGGGAAAAGATATGGCTTTATTTGATGAGAAATATGACCAAAGATCATTCCATGCTTTCTTGTTAGTATCATAAAAATCCATTAATGGTTGGTTGATCCAGGATTTTCCAAAGAATAATTTCCTTGAGTTCAGGGGGAAGGGAGGAAATAAAAACTAATGGATCTGGGGGTGGAGGATCAGATCCATCAGAATGATCTGGGTTCGAGGATGAAGATCCAATGACCCCTATGAAATGTGTTGATCTATGACTGAACATAAAATCTGCAAGAAGGTTAGTTTTTTCAGGAATGTGCTTAACAAAAAAGTTTATTGGAAAAACCAATTTGCCCATTGGAGGAGTTGTGGGTTAGGCAGTTTTTTTGTTTGAAATGAAGCATTCTGGGAAAACTAGACAGATTCATTTTAATAAGGAAATGTTGTCTAACCAAATAGAAATAGAATTTCTCAATTCCTCTTTTTGACAACAAGAATTTCCTTAAAGGTTGAATGGTCATGAGATTTAGAATTTTTGAAGGTTCCATTCTTGTATCCACAAATTTGTTTGGTTTCGTCTGAAAGTTCTTCTAACAATATTGCGCCCTAGTGTTCATCACTAGCATTTGTTTGAAGAATTTGTAAACAAGAGCTTGGGATCTTTAAATGTGGAAGAGTATAGGATTTAAGCTTTAAGGCTTCAACTGCTTTTGTGTGCTTACTATTCCATGGAAGAGGAGTTTTCTTGAGCAAGGCTGACACTTAGCTTGTATGCTGAGAAAGATCCTTGATAAAAAGTCCCATATAATTGACCAATCCTAAAACTTGCTGGATTGAAGTTTTATTTGGCAAAAAATAAGGAAAATCTAGAAGCTTAAGAGAAATATGAGACTCAAGAGTAATTTTTCTTCAAGTCACTTCCATACCAAGGAATTCTATTTTTTTTTTCTAAAAAAGCTACATTTTCTCTTCAGAGGACATTAGTCCATAAGAAATGCATAAATCATAAAATTTGTTTACCAAGAGGATGTGTGATCGTATGTCCTTTGAGAACAACTGGATATCATCAATATATATAAGAGCTTGATCTTGGATTGGTGCAAAAATATGATTCACGGCCTCTTGAAAAATTGAGGTGGCAGTCTTTAAATCGAAAGGAATAACTATCCACTAGTAATGGTGTCCGTAGATGGTGAAGGATGTCTTTGGTCTGTCTGTAGGATGAATTCCCAATTGCTAGAAGCCTGACTTATAGTCAAACTTGGAGAAAACTCTTGCGTCTAAAAGATGCTGGAATAGAGTTTCAGGGCGGGGGAAAGGGAACTTGTCATCTTTGAGAAAAACATTCAGAGGGTTGGAAATTGATTCCTAATTTGAGTTTTCCTTTGACTTGCTTTGACCTTTTGTTGACATGAAACTCTTCGCATGCCCAAGTGGATTTAGTAGGCTCAATCAAACCTTCATTTTTGAGTTATTCTAATTACTGGACAACAAGAGTTAATGGTTAGGGAGGCATACCATGGTATGCTACCTTGGTTGGGTTGATATCTTTGTTGAGTTCAAAAGTAGTTTGACAAAAAAGTCTCTATTGAGCCATAATGGATGAATACATTTTTTTTAGAAAATCTAAATGATTTTCTACACAACAATGTTGAGAAAGCTTTGATTGGAGCTCCTAAACTTGATGTGATTCAAGTGTTTAGATTGTTGGCAAGAAGGATGAGATCCAAGGAACAAATTCGACATTTACTCGTAATCCTTAGGAGTCCATGTCAGCCGCTTGATTTGTGGGAGGATGTCATACCCGATGAACTCTTTTGAGAGGGATGGAGCACCCAAAATTTGATGTTTGAAAGTAAGCAGGGGATGGAGATTGATTTTTACTGGCTTGCAGATAAAGGCAATTCCAAGGAAATTTTTTTCAACAGTATTGAAATTTTGCTTATAAGGCTTCCACCATTTAGGGAGTAATGCAGGCGAATGCATCAATGTAGCTGATACTCTTGTATCACTCAAGGTTATCAGAACAATAGGATTGTGATAAGGGGAGAAGTATACCTCGATCTTTGCATGAAGTAAATTGTATAACCCATTAACGGAAGGATAAGAATTTAGCACAAATGCTTCAATTCTAGAAATAGCCATTAAGATTTCTAGAGAAAATTTGTCTTCAAGGAAGAAAAAGGACTCAACATCTAAAACCTCTGTATTTGTGAGTTGAGCAATTTTTTTCAATGACTATAGCATGCTTCTTTATTTTCTTAGGGCATTGTATGACAAAATGTCCCTTTTTCTTGCAGATGAAGCGGTGAATATCAGATGTCTTACCTCCTATTCTTTTTATTTTTAAGAACTTCCACTAAGGATTTTTCTTGGGAAGAGCTTTTCTTTTGGGAGGGCTCTTTCGGTAAAGCTGATGAGGAGCAGATTTCTTGAAGGAACAGGGCTCATAAGAATGACACATTGTTGGAAAATCTGGATCATAACATGCTTTGCAAAGAGCTTTTCTCATTTGTTGTGCTTGTTAAAAAAAATTGATGTTTAGAGCACAAAACATCGTGACCAATGCGAATTATAGAATATAACTCACCAAGAGTACATTCTTCATACCTCATTCTGTTGGTAGTCATATATGCCCTAGCTTTGTTTGCAATAGGTTTTGGGAACAAGAAGAGGAATATGGTCTTTAAATTGTTATCGTACACTCCCTTAATGAGATAAAAGAGTTTAGACATTTTTTTTTTCATAATGTGCTTGCATTCCTTTCAGTGTGAATTAACAACATTTGGTTGCTAATAATTTATCTCTTGCATGTTCGATATATTGATTAGCTGGACTGAAAAATGTTGTATAAAGAATCCCTAGCATTTAGTGATGGATTGTTGAAGAAAACTTATCTATCTGTATTTCTGCATAGCAAACCACCAATCACAAAGGCTTCTCGAGAAGCGGGTTACAAGTTTTTTGAGAACAATTTTGTCAGTTGCTCCTTACTTGAGTTGTTCTGCCTAGCACCATGATAACATATCATGAAAAAGTAAGGTCCATTCATCAAATGGTAAACCATCAAGATTGAAAGTGCTGAAAGATCCAAACCCATTTGACTTTTGGGTCTTGTTTTTCAAAAGAGGAGTTGACTCCGAATCATCAATGGGTTCAAAACTTGTATCGTAAGTGGAGGGACCTGTTTCACCTGTTGTAGAGGCCATAAACACATCATCTGAATTTGTTGATGATGTAGCATCTGAGGCTACTGAAGAATTCTCTATCAAAACAACTTCTTTTTCTTTGTCAACCATGGAGACAGATGGATGGTCTAGCAACATGCCATGAATTCAAAGAATGAAGCGAGCAAGTTTTCAACAATATCTAGCAAAGGCTGCATTTTTTATGAAGCAAAGGGATCTGTTTCTAAAGGTGGAATGGTCATAATAAGTTTTTCTTTTCCCTTTTCATTTTTTCTGGGGAATGATTCAGCTAAAGAAGAGGTATGATGAGATTCTAGGCGGAATTGGAGTTGATTCTATGTTTTCTAGGATGATGGGAAAAGAGAAGGGAAAATGGATTTGAGTTTCATAGAAAAGGGAACAATTTGAGGAGCATAAGACAGTTTGGTTGAAAGAGAGGTATGGGCCATGATATCTTGAAGCTGATCTTCTAGAGATTTTTGTTCTTTTTCCAATAGTAGAAATAAAGCTGCCATATCAACACAGTTGCCTACTAATTTGACCAAGGCTTTAAGTTCCCTATGGATTTGGTCAATTCGATCATGGATTGCCATGAAAACTTGATCCTGAGAGTGTTGTTGTTGAAGGATCTATTGTTACTTTTGAGCAATAACTTTAAGAAGATCATTCTAGTACAAGGCATAACATATTCATTCAATTCAAAGTACAACATGTAGAAAACATAACATGTATATTTAATTCAAGGTATATTCCTAGGCTAATAAGCACACATGCATACATTACTTGAATTAAAATAATAAGTTAAAACTTAAACATCTTCTCCACCTTATGCACAATTTCTCCTAGTCCTTGTGTTGTTGGTTTAAGCCTTCTTCGAGCCATTAACCTTGAAGATTAAGATCCAATACGTCATTATTTATGATTCATGTGTTTCTAACACCCTTGAACCATACTCTAATTATTCATTAGATTTATAAATGTTTCTGGTGCATTGGTTAAACCAAAGGGCATCACCATGAACTCTAGGTACCCATACCGAGTCCTAAAGACCGTCTTGTGTATGTCTGACTCTTGAATTCTCAACTACTGATATCTTGACCTCAAATCAATCTTGAAGAAATGAGTAGCTCCCCGCAATTGATCAAATAAGTCATATATCATTAGCAAAGGGTACTTATTCATCACTATTGTCTAACTCAATTGTCAATAGTCAAAACATAACCTCACAGATCCATCTTTCTTCTTTACAAACAACACTAGAGCTCCTCATAGTGATTCACTTGGCCTGATGAATCCTTTTTCTCGGAGCTCGTCCAACTAAGTTTTTAACTCAATCAGCTCTACTGGTGCCATTCTGTTGGGAGGAATGGCTATGGGGTTAGTTCTTGAGTTTGAATCTTGAAATCTACTTCTCTATTCGGTGGTCATCCTGGGTAAGTCATCAGGGAATACATCTACATAATCTTGAAACAGTACTAGGTTCTAGATTTCCTTTCATTACTTAGTGTCCTCTTCTATGAACTTCTTGAAATCTTCTTCCTATCTTAAGCAGTTCAACATTGCTATCATTGGGCTTCTAAGTAATCTCAACATATTGCCATTGATTCTAAAAGTATCTCCCAAAGGTAATGCTATTTTTACCCTCCTCTTTAGATAATCTATTTGTGCCTGATACTAGGTTAACCAGTCCATCCCCAATATTACATCATACCCATTAAATTGAAGTACGCAGAGAACGGCTAAAATTAGCTTATCTCCAAACCTAAGGTCACAATTACAAATTCTCTTTAAGATAATTAAAGTCCCTATGGGTGTGGATACATTTAATGTCATAAGCAAGGTTTTTGTAACTAATTGTAGCCTATCCACCAATTGTTCAGCAACAAAAGATTTGATAGCACCCAAATCAAACAAAAGTTTCACAACATTAAACAATTAAAATGTACCTTCTACTAAATGGACTTGATCATCCTGTGTAATACCCTTAAAGTCAATAAAACCATTCTTAGAAATAGCAAATTAAATTAACACGAAATAAAATAATTAAATAAATAAGAATTTTCAATTACTTCATGACCACACATCAAGGGGGTGTATTAGACTTATAATGATGCACCAAAACATAATGTAAAATTTAGAATCCATGGAAATAACAAAGGGAATTTCACAAAATTAACTACAAAATATTATATTCTCATTATCACGATAGTGAATTGCACTACCGCGGTAATGCATAAATTTTCACTGAGACAAAGTGTGTAAATTTTGTTTTGGTTACCAAGTTATTGGTGATTAATCAAACTATTTGAATTGCCTAATTTATTGATACGTGTTTACATGTTCTGTATTTTTTACCTACACAATGCTATGACGTATTGTGTATGATCCACTAAGCTCTTAAGCTCATCCCATTTCTATTTTCAAGTGATTGTTGAAGATGCTTGTGTTGACGAGTATTGTCAAGACATATCTTTGCAGTTGAGTGCCTCATTGTTGAGGTTATCATAAGACTAAGGACTTAAATTTCTATTTTAAGCTGAGCTTATGACCCATCGAACTAACTCAAGCATTTGCTTTATTATCAATTAGCAGTCGACCATATGTGCCAAATTTTGATTATAGCTTACTCGAAAGATGACTTTAGACTATTTTATCATGTTGAGGTTATTTTATTTGATTCAAATGAATTAGTTATTGAATTCATTCTTCATGTACAGTTACGAGATGTAACCTAGTGTGTCTAGGTAGTTACTTACTTGTATTTGTGATAGTAATAACCCAATTCTTGATGGTGATGTAACCTAGTGTACAACTCAAATGCGATAGTGTGAAGGGATCAGGAATCGGGGGGGTGTTACATCTTGAGCGTATGCGTTAGCAAACACTCTAGCCTGGCTTTGTACACGGCCCTAGTTCTAATTTTGATTTTGTTCCTAGTTGTTATTTTGTTGGGTTTGTTGTCGTTATCTAACTTGAGAATGACCATTTTGTCCTCTTCCCTTATTTTACTACTATTGTTGCTACTTAGGAGCTTGATTTTTACTAGGACAGAACTTTGCCACATGTCCTTGCTAGTTATAGTGGAAACACAGCCCCAATCGTGTGGCTTGCTCCCTTTGCTCCTCTTTAGCATGGTTTGATCGCGCTTGGGGATATTATTATGCTTGCTACTGAGTCTAGGTTGTCTTGTTACCATCATTCTGCTTCTTATTCTCATTCTTTACCTTTTGATCATTTTGTGGCCTCTTCTTGCAATTCTTCAAAGAGTGTTCAAAGTTAATGTTTCTTTCGATCAATTGGGCCCTAACTACTGTCTCCTTGAATGTAGTTAATCTCAAAGGAATAATCAGCTTCTTAATTTTCACCCATAGTCCTTCTACAAACTTATCAGCCTTGGTTTGCTCATCCGTAACCAACTCTAGTGCAAATCTTGACAGTTCTATAAACTTTCTTTCATATTCTATCACTATCATTGTTCTTTGTGTCAATCGTTCAAACTCTTATTGCAGATGTCTAGAAATGGCCATGGAAAAGAAATTATCATAAAATAACTTCTTGAACTACTCCCATGTTATCATTGAACTATCAGTCTTTTGATCATTTATAATCATCTCCCACCAACGATAAGCAGGTCTAATGAACTAATGCACCGCCAAAGCTACTTGTCTAGGGCAAGTTGCCCCCAAAGCATTCAGATGTTTGTTCATCTTAGAAAACCATACATCAGCTGCCATATAATCCTACTTGCCATTGAAGGTACTCGGTTGTAGCTTTCAAAACTCAATCAATAAGTTCCTTTGTTCCTTATCTTTAGCAATAATTCGGCCTGGTACTACTGGACCATTCGACAACAGGGCTTGATGAGCCTAAACCTGGGGTTGTAGTTGTACTGGAAGTAGATTCTACCCTTGAGGTAGAACCCTCATAACCTACTTGACCACCTATCAAGTGATCCCTGCCAACATCTCTGGCAATAAAATTGATCTAGCAGGAGTTGCTACTATAAGCGCACTCTAATCCTTTTGACCAAACTCATTAGGGTTCCCATCCCTTGTTGCATTTCCTCAAATTCTTGCCATTATTTATAAGTCAAAAGCCATTTTAGTATTTGATAAAATATTGTAATAGAGAAATTCCAAGTAGAATTATAAACTCATTTCAAATCAATCTAGGTGTACACAAACCCATTTTTCCTTATCTTCGAAATACAAAGTGTTTTTTCAAACTTGTTATAATAGCTATCTTTTCTATGTTATTTGTTACACTAATTGTCTCATGTTTTCATCTTGTTCGTGCTATCATAATGCTAGATTCATGTTTCTACGTTCTTGATTTATTCAGTGACCTATCAATTTATTCTTCTAAGTTTTGTTTGAGGATTTTCAAGGTCATCTAATATTGTCGAGTACAGGGTTTGAGCTTCATGATCACAAAATAAGTAATACACATATTCATGAAGTTTAAACAAATATAACATGCATGCAAGCAATCATTTAATCATACAATTTTAGGCTAGCATAAAGAAATTCTCAAGCTTCTATCTATGCCTTCGATTTTAAGCATCTCATACCACTCTTACCCGCAACACATGTTTCCACCGAAAGATCTCACTACTCTAAAGAATTTTCCAAATGTCTCAATGACTAAGGCTTTCCAAGCCCCACTATGCTTAACCATCCTATACTAGCTATGCATAAGAAAACAAGTTTTTCCAAAATCACTAATTATTCACCAAACATGGCCCATCAATCTCCGAGTCTAGGATTCCTCCATACCTTCGAATTCCTACGCATCCAATACCATGCAGAAACCAGATATACAAGGTCCTCCTGATCTAGTGTCCTAACCAAACAATTGTTTTGCTTATACACATTTTTAGTCTCTAACTTAATTATGTCCTAAAAATTTTTCATTCATGATCCAATGTGTCACCCTTAGCAACACCTAAGTCTCTACCTATGGACCTTTTCTTATACCTAAGGTCTCAATACTTGTTTGAAAGGTTCTTCAATTGAACCAACAACCTACATCAATTTTCGATACCACTTTTGCTACCACCTTTATATTCTAGTAAACACTTTGCCTTGTATTGTAACAGTCCTTCCTTCACTACTATAATTTTCTGATAGAAATCTTTTTTATAGATTAGAAGTTTTCAAGTGTGTTTTTCAACTCTAACCACTTGTATGAGTTGGTGGGACAACCTCCAAGATGAGTGGCGAGATAAAGTCTACTTAAAATAACGAGCCTCCTTAACAAGATAACTCATCTCTCTTTCAATGTTTAGCTTTACTTGAAACAAGACTTACCCACTATTAGCTCAACACATAATCTTTGTATTCAAACAAAAGATTTAAAATATACTAATAAATAAATAAATACACACACACACACACACACACATAAATATATATATATATATATGTGTGTGTGTGTGTGTGTGTGTGTATGTACGTATGTATGTATGTATTATGTATGTATGTGTATATTGAAAAAAAACTATCATTCAAGAATAATTTCAATCTAGTTGATTAACTACAGCCTAGGCTTTGATACCATCTTCGGTATTAGAGTAAACATCTAGCCTAATATTTTTACTAACTAAATTCTGATACCACTTTTAGTATTAGAGTAAAGTTGTAGGTGATTTGAAGACATTTATTGATATCCAAGGTCACGAGTGTGAGGAGCTATAAATTTTAACATAACATGTCATTTTTCTTCCTTAACTCAAAAGTGTTAAACTATGATCTAGTCATAGCTTTTGGGTGTGTTTTCATCACATTTTCCTTATAATTTTGGCCCATTTTTTCCTATAAATCATAAGTTCATATGTTAATGATGAATTTTAATCACAAATCCCTAGAAAAAAACTACCAAAGCATTATTTAAATTGAACACTAAAATTGTTGGTGAAACAGTTTCAAATTTTATACCCTATTGCCATATCAACGAGCCTACTTATCAATGTTCATTCTCTCTCATCGAAGATCAGTTCCTCAAGTTTCCTTCTATTCACTTCCTAATGTAAGTTCCCACTATACTCACACCAAATTTGCTCATCCTTCTCTTCACGACAACCCAAAGTTGGTTCAAAAATTAGATCTTCAAGAATTTGTTGGACACCCTTATTTATGGGCAAGTTTGGCATGATTTTTGGATGACACACGACACATATTTTGACAAATGTTGGCAATGAGGACTACCACCTTATGCTCTCGGTTGGCCACGAAATGACATATGATTGTCTAAATATGTGTCGAAAATTGCCACCCCAAAATAGGTGGTGGTGTTGCTACAATGCAACTTGTGTGGATAGCCACGTTTACATTGCTTTTTCTTGCCACATTTGCATTTGCAATGATTAACGTTTCGTCATAAAGTTGTTGTAAAAAAATATTTATGACACAATTAATCTTTTTACAACATATTTTTATATGACGTAAAATCCTTTCTTGTAATAAGTGTTGTATTACAACTACACATGGATGACATTTGATTGTATTATTAGCGTCCAATAAATGCGTAGGTAAACACCGTATATTAGTGTGGTTTCCTTCTTTTTGGAATGTCTTTTTTACATAAATGAATCTTTTCAAATGTATTTGATTAAAAAAAAAAAGATTATTTCAAAAGTAAAGAAAGAATAAAGGAAACTTTGGAATATTTATAAAATAAGGAATAACTTTTGAGTAACATTGAAAAGATTCCATTATATAGATATGTATTGAAAGAAGAAGGAAAACTCGTCCATAAAAATTAAGAAAATAAAAAAAAAATCTCATATGAAAAAACTTGCAAGATTATTCATTGTGAGGAGTCCTGGTCTTTCCCTTGCCCCTCTTAAAATAAGTACATACTTACAAACAATCGGTCAAGCCTGAAATAACTTCTTTTCAATTTTTAATTATTTTTATATTGCTTGTACTTCCTCATTCGTTGGTTTTTGAAATACTACAAGTATATATCATCCATAAAGGTATACTCGGAATGATTACTCAAACCCACATGAGATTATGTTAATACTTAAATACATATTTTTATTATCTGTTAAATACTAAAACAAAAAGGTAGAATTATTTTACACAAAAAAAAAAATGAAGATACATAAGACTAAACTATTAGGTATACAAATTACGATTAAGGCACTCAAATATTTGCTTGCTAATGGCAATTATAAAGCATACATTTTACAAAAAAAAAAAAAAAAAAATTGTTATTCTTTTTAATGAAACATGTAAGAAAAAGAAACTATTTCCTAAAAATTGTTGCTTTCTAACTTTCAAATAAGGAACCTACAGCACAATCTTTTGTCTAGATATATTGGAATTAGATGCTCATTATCATCAATTCCGATGAAGACAAGAAATAATGGAAGCACTGAGATTGAATATTGTGACAACCTAACTTGGCATGCATAAAAGGGGTAGAGAGTTCTCAATGAAAACCCAACTCAACTATACGCAGAAAGTATTAAGGAGCGAGGGGAATTAGAAGGGATACAGTGTAATGGCGGCAGTGCAGCAAATAAGTCTGATGCCTGAAGTTGAGGCATGCCTTAAGGGCGTCTCAGAAGACAAACGCAAGGATCATCTCCATGCGGGAGTCCTGTTCGACCAACTGAGGAAGGCAAGAATCTCTATTAATTCATGCATGCAACCTCATCATCTCTACCATTTTTAATAATTATAAAATCAATTGTAAGCTTGTTTGCATGCTTAATTCATTAGTAGTCGTTACTTGTATGAGATCTATTTCATTATAATATATAGTAAAGTGATGGTGATGCTTATATGTAATTAGTCCATGTTTAATTTCTTATACATTAACGAGCTAGCAAGATGTCTTGTTTCCATGACTGATGTATTGAAAAAGATTATGAAATATATTTAAAATATATAGTAAAGTGATGGTGATGAGTACAAAGTAATTAAAATGATGGTGGCACTTATTGTTACACATGTTTTGGTGCTACAGAGGTTTTGGGTTGACAGGAAGACGGGGCACAACTGCTTTATGCTGTATGCAAGGAACCTGTCCATTACGTGGGGTGATGACAAGCGTTACTGGAGCTGGCCGTACATGAATGATCCTTCAAGGTATATAAACAGAAATATGCATCCTCCAACGGGATATTTTCTTGCAATAATATTTATTAACAAATGGACTAACACCATTAACATATGGTGCTCTGGAGACTCAAGTGCAAACTTAATGTTTTGTAAAACTCATGCAGCAATGCCTGCGTTGAAGTAGCTGAACTGTTGAAAGTGTGTTGGCTGGAGATAAATGGGAAGTTTGACACTTCATATCTATCTTCTGAAACACTGTATGAGGTGGCATTCGAGATTATGTTGAAAGATAACGCACAAAACTTCGAACATCCAGTGACATTGAAGCTTCAACTGCCTAATGGGGAAACACAAGAGCGTACAGAGTGTTTGCAAGGCAAGCCACACGACAAATGGATAACACTTCGTGTTGGAGAATTCATGACATGCCCTTGTGACAAGAAGGGAGAAATGCACTTCTCCATGATGGAGATTGCGAGTGGGCAATGGAAGAAAGGGCTCGTTGTTAAAGGAGCTATCATTCGCCCAATTATGGGACCCAAATGCTAAATTATCTACCTAATATATATATATATATATGCCCAATAGACTAGTAGCGATAATTCTAGGGACGATGCTCTAGCTTATATTATGTACTTTCTACTATTACTATTATGAATAAAGATCCCTAGGAAACATGGTTGAAGAGGGGCATATATATATATCTATGCGGAGAAATAAATCATGTGTGGATGTGTCCTAATAATAAATAAGACACCTTTATTTCTATCTAATAATATGTGGAGTTACCATATACATACACGCTACTACCATTGCTATTTGAATGCTGAAATAACTATCTAAAACTAAGAAGGTTAGCACTTTGTTGTTCTCTCGTCAATTCTCTCAAGTCCCTATAATAGCTAAATTAAATTATACACCAATTTTAAGACCCAAATATATATATATATGTTTAAAGTTTTTAGTAATGTTTTTCACTTTTTTATTTTTAATTATGTTTAAAGTCATTTAATTAATTTCAAATGACTTCAAAGTGAATTAATTTTTTTATTTTTTATTTTTATTCACTGGTAATTAATTAGCCTAAAAAATCCAATTTTCACATTCTAAAATTCAATTCTTTTATGCTTGATTTATGAGTATTAGCCCACAAACTAAAGGGGAAAAAAAAAACTTAACAACACAAATGGCTGCTCCATTTCTAAAAAATGATCATTATTTAGTGACATCCCTCAATTTTAAATAATAAAAAATTTTTAATTGTATAATATATGATGATTATCATTTTACTGAAAAACATTGGGTTTGAAATGTTGTATATAACCTTAAGTGAAAAAAAAACAAAAAAAAAAAAATTGATCCATGCATGTTAACATGGTAATGAGGGCAACTATAGTAGTGATAAAGGTGTCAGGACCAGTAAACTACTGTGGTAATGGCCAAGATTACTGTAGTAGTTCGCAAAATAGTGGCTAACGAGATTTCTTGGCTAATTTTCTCTCTTGTTTGAGTAAGAACCTTGAGCACTAAGCTATGTCAAACAGGAAGTGGCAAATGCATGTTGAACAAAGAGGAGAAGTGGCAAGAAATAGCAAAGTGGCAAAGATAAAATCTGACATAAAAACCATTCTACAGTTTACCATTTTCTTCTTTCCCATTTTCTCTGAAATTTCTGCAAGTTCCACCATCAAAGAGGTTTGAGAGCTTGGTGGAAAATCAAAGAGGCAAGAGGATAGTATCACAAAGTTGAAAATGTCAAGTGTCAGAAGGAATTTCCAAATAGCCACAAGTAAATAAGGAATTCGAAGAAGATGATGAGCAATTTTTTATGGTGAAATCATGTGATCTCATGCATAAATTTATACTTAGACACACAATTTATTAATCATTGTAAGGGATACATAATATATAGACGTATGAGAGAAAATGCTTGAACTGGTATCGGGTTAATGACATTGACATTAAAACATGATTTAGCCTTAATCATGTTTGAACTTTGAAAATAAACAGGTTCATAGAAATTTGGAAGCTTTGCTAGAAATGAATCATGATGTTTTGATTGAAATTTTGTATGTGCAAGGAACAAATTATGAATTATGAACTGTTTCAGATAAATTCTAGAACATGAGTGACTTATTTTGAGACCAAAATTTAAAGGGTTTATAACATAAGAGAAAACCCTAGCAGGACATAAACCTAGGAGCAAAATCCAGCAGCTCATGGCATATGTTGTAGTTCGTGTTAGCAAAAACCAATACCTAAAACTGAGACTGGAAAGGGTACAAAACTTAGTCTAAAAATTCTAAAAAAAAAAATTATTGAGATTAGTTTTAGGAGTGACGAAAATTTTAGTTATATTTAGCTTAGTACTCCATTCCCAAAGAATTTAAGAAGTTAGTTGTACAAAGGAAGAAACTGTGTAAGAGACAGGACAGTCAACCATAACTTGACTGAAACAAAATGAAATAGTATTAGAAAATTCTAGAAAAATTTTTGAAAAATACTTAATGACGTGAACAATAATGAAATTTGAAAGTGAGATCATGCAATGAGGTAAAATATGGAAAATTGTGCATGTGATACTACATTGTGAATTCGAGCATGATGAAATGTTAACTATCAGTTTTTGACTATGATTAAGTTACATATGATGACCACACTTAATTTTCACGATCAAGGTAACAACCCACATTCTATGACTATTGAGTGATGATAGTTCCACGATGTTTCTCGGCATTGGCTTGGTCAATCACGCGTTGTAAAGAAAACCTATTGTTGGGTTGTGTGGTAATTTTTGGCCATGTGCACATCCATGACATAGTATTTTGACAGTAATGGTTTATGAGCTATCTAGGGCTTGGAACCTTACCCGATAACTGACTATAAAACAAATAAATGTTTAAGACATATAATGTATTGCAATATATACTTGATTGCTAGGAATGCATATTTGACTGATTAAATGTTAAAATTATATAACATCTACTAGGCTTGTAGAGCTCATCCCTTATTATTTTTCTTTGAGATACAAGTGCAAAATGATTGGATTGGGAAACCCACTACCTTGACCTTCTACCTACCTTTACTCATTATTTTTTTCATTTTCCTAGTATATTTCATGTATATTTTGGAAATGTTACTTTTTATATGGATGACTATATACCCTCATAGAAAGGACAAGATAGTGATTGATTCAAGCCCACATTGTGTTCAAGCAAACTCATTATAGCATCGAGGAGGCAAATTTTGGAATATTTTAAGTGTTGAAGTTAATTTTTGCAAATGTTTTTATGTTTTCCATTGTTTGAAAATACTGACTTCAAAAAAGAATACAAGGAGAACAATATTTGCCCTTTTAGATGTTTGATACTCTAGAACATATAATATGGAAATAGAATGTTTTTCAAACCCCATTATTCCGCTATAGAAATGGTTTTCAAATTAAATAAAGAGTTTTCATACTAAATGGTTTTAGACTTAATAAATTGTCTTAGAAGATAATTATGGAAGGAGAATGCTACAACACTATCATTCGAGGAAGGTGAATGTAGTTTTAAATGTTCAAATTATTCACTGGTTGGGTGTCCAAAACAATAAAGTCAACTGGAAGTAAAACTTGTTTACTTGAATGAGTACGTCTTTATCTATGCCATGAGGAATTTTAATATAACAATTAGCAAGTTGCAATGTCGCTGGAACCTAAGCCTAATTTTTCAGACATCGAATAAGGTAGAAAATTTACTCTATAGCCTCTACATAAAGTAATGCTTTCTCAATCAAACAATCTCCCATCATAAAAGATATGGTAGGGCAACCGAGGTCTTTATACTTAGGATGAGCATTTTGTGGCAAGATTGAACTAACTTCCTCAGTGAGAAAAACCTTCTTTTGAACATGCAGTTTTCATTTAACAGTGCAAAGGTCTTTAAGAAATTTGACATAAGAAGGCACTTGTTTAATTGCATCAAGCAAAGGAATATTAATTTTCACTTGTTTAAACATATCAAGAATTTCATTATTTTGGACAATTTTATTTTCTTTTACCAACCTTTGAGGGAATGGAAGTGCTAATGGACAAGGCATTGGATTAGGCGGGCTCGAGGCTAGTTCTTCTTTACTTTTAGCATCCTCAATTTCTCATGGTTCCTTAGGGTTGGACTTAATGGGTTTTATCTATATTCTTCTCATTCCTAAGGATTGTAATGGATTTCACTTGCTCATGATTAGTATTGAAAGTATTTAGATCATGATTACTTGAGCTACCTAACTCAAATTGGCCTTTTGGATTAGGCATGGGTTGAGAGGAAAGGTTGTTCCTTTGTCCCTAGCTTGAAGGATTGTAGTAAGTTGGCTTACTTGGACTTCTATTCTTTGGATAGCTTCTTTCATGGCTTGGTTCTCTAAAGCTTGGGTTTGAATAAATTGACTCAAAGTTTCTTCCATGGACTTAGTTGGTTGGTGAGATTGACTATGTGATGGTCCTATAGGGTGTTCATACCCTTGCCCTCTAGCTCATCCTTGCCTCCCAGTAAAATTTTGGTGGTTCCTCACATTCGGTTTATACGTGTTGGGGTAAGTAGGATTTTCAAAAGTCCTTCTATGTGTATTTAAAGCGTTAGCTTGCTTAAGGATTACACTTTGTAAAGTGGGAACACTTGGTCACTTCTTAGTCTCATGAGAGTTATTCACACATATGACACATAACTTTTCAACCTTCTTATCTTTATTCTTTTAAGGCTTCAATTTCTCTAGTGAGACTAACAATTTTGGCATTTAAGTCAAAGTTATCATCACGAATGTCACAAATGCCTCATTTTGAAAGATTCACTTTTTCACTAAGTTTGTCTATCTTACTCTTTTCTAAAGATTGGGCATTCTCTGCTAAATTCTCTAAAAATTCCCAAGCTTCATCAGTTCTTTCATGAGAAATTCTCCATTACTTATGGTCTCTACGAGTTGCCTCACGGATGGTGCAAATCTAAAAAAAAATCCTATGAGGTTTGGTATACTATAACCATGATGGGGGCATTTCCTAATTAAATTTTTATATCGCTCCCAATATTGGAAAAATGTTTCATTGTCTTTTTAAGAATAAGTCATATTAGTTTTTTCTAATACATGAGTTCTTTGGGTTGGAAAAAAAAATTTTAAGAAACTCTTGGGCCATATTTTTCCATGAAAAAATGGATCTTGGCCTCAAAAAATGAGGGCATAACTTAACATTTTCTTTAAGAGAAAATGGAAGAAGTTTAAGTTTGAATGTGTCCTCATCTACATTTTGACAGTGAAGTGTGACACATATTTCTTCAAACTCTTGAAAATGATGATAAGGATTATTTGACTCTAAGCCATGAAAAGTTGGGAGTAAGTTTAATACACCTGGTTTTATCTCAAAACTATGCCTTTGGTTGTAAGAAAATACTATGCACAAAGGTGCACTAGTCCTAGTTGGTTGAAGATTTTCTTTGAGAGTTCTAGGTTCATTTCCTTCAATATTTTGGTCTTCCCTTAAATGTCCTGAATCAGCTAAATTACTTCCATTCATTATCATGGTTGGTGAATGAGTCAATTCTACACTAGGTTTATTAGTGTAGTCTACAATGTGAGTTTCAAGTTGATGTTCAAATATTTAGTTTAAAACTTCTTCAAGTGTAGGTTGATCCCTTTGCAACCTATTTATATGATCACGTACCCACGTGCTCCACTAGGCTTACAATGTGGCAATCACCTTTGATGTACTCAAGCTTATGGTCTTAGTGCACAAGTACAACTTTTAAATCACTCAATGAGGGTGCACATCCCCAACACCGTACAAAAAAATAAAAAATCACACTAGCATAAAATCCTAGCAAAATGTGGTTGTGTGCTCATAAAAGAGTTAAAATAAATAAATATACCTAAATGAACAACAAAAGCCTAAAGCATGGTATTCTACAAACAACTAAAGCTAGTAATTTAAAAGATAGAGAGTAGATCTTACATTGGGATCTGAGAAAAAGTCTTCTCGTGCAAGTGTGAGTGATTTAAATAACTCCTTCCCTTGATCATTCACACCTGGGAGCTAAATATTACAAATTTGAAATAAATTACTGTAATAATCTCACATCGGCTAGACCTCAGAGTTGAGACTGGGCTATGAGTGCATACGCAGGTGTTCACTAGTGCCGAGGCCTTTTGGGGGTGACTCGAGTTCGAGTCTCTCTAGGAGCAAAACCCCCACGGTGTGTTCGTGGCTAAGTGGGGACAATATCGTCATGTATTGGGACCCGATGTGTTGCAAAATGGTATGAGAGCTTAGCTATTAGATATGCTAGGCTAGAAATAGAAAGTCAAGCCTAAACATGTGTTGTTGGGCTAGAATTAAAAAAATCAATCAGTCATTGTTTGACTAGAATTAGAAATTTTAATTAGGGCTTCACTTTGAATTGAATTGAATCTTGAATGGCCTACCTTCTATTTTGAAATTGAAAAATTTTTTAGAAGTGTTTTCAAAAAGGAAATATATGTTTTTGAAATGTTTTGTTTAGATACAAAGACTACAAGTTGAGCTGATAGTGGGTAAGTCTTGTCCCAAGTAAAGTTAAACATTGAAAAGGATGTAGGTTATCGCTTCCTAGAAAGCGCAATTGCTAAGCAGACTTTGGTCTTGCCACCCGATCTGGACGTTGTCCCACCAGCTTGTACAAATAGTCTGAGGTGAAGAACACCTTACTTTCTGTATAAAAAAATTAGAATGTGAAAAATTAGGGCAAAAAAGTGAATAGAAGTCAAAAAAAAAGATGTCAAACGTAGTATCTTGACTAGACAGAGGTTGTGAGTCAACCAGATTGAGCCCTAGGTCCAAAGGAAAGACCTTAGGTAGAAACGTGGTGTAGTCATGGGTGGCACAATGGATCAAAAGCATAAATTTCTCGGGCATAAGCTAAAGACTGAAACTTGTGTGAAAACAGAAAATTGTTTGATCAGGACACGAGACCGGGAAGCTTTTGTATCTTTTGGTTTCTATGTAGTATGGGATGCATAGGAATTCGGGGATATGGAGGAAGCTTGGACTCAGAAAATGATGGACCATGTGTGGTGAATGATCGATAACTCTGGCAAAACAAGTTTGTAACACCCTGGAACCTTGCAAGCGTGCCACGTCGCGAGCAAATAATTAGATAAATAAAATAAGACTTTCTTTAGTAAATAAATAGCGAAAAAAAATATAAGACAAATGAAGAAATAAATAGATCTTGAAATTTTATTTTCGGGACCAAAGTTATTAGAAATATATATATCTAAAATAAAAATATTTGGATTTAGATTATGAAAAAAAATAATAATTAATTTTTTGAATTTGTTTAACAAATTAACCATATATTAAAGCTTTTAATTAAACTAGCAATGGCTTATACTAGAGTTAGGAGATAAACAAAATAATTAACAAATTAATAATTATAAGATCTCAAATTTAAAATCTTGGATTACAGTTGAGAAAAAAAATTTTGATTTAAAATTTAAGAGATTAATATATATATATATATATATATATATATATAAGCATACATATCTTATACAATATGAGGATGGTTAAAATAAGAAAATACAGATTTATGAAGTTATAACAGAAATTAACTAAGCTAACTTGAGCAAACTATAGAGGGGAGGAACGTGGCGTACTGAAGACGCCGGAACGGGGAGAACCAACTAGAAAATTCGGGGCGGTGGTTATTGGGCTTGCTAAGGAAGGATGATGGAATAGAAAACCAGAATGTTCTGGTTGTTGGATTGTTGGCCCGAGAGACACGAATCAGGAAGAACTGCTGCATGCTACTGCTACCACCGAATGAACAGAGGATTGATGAACAGAGGAGCAGACGAAGAAGCAGCTCATTGCTGCAACTACTACTGTGGCGGTACTGAGCTGGTGTGCTGCTGTTAAAGAACAAAACAGGGGGCGTTTGGGTTGTTGGTGGCCGTTGCAACTGCTACTGGAACAGAGAAGAAGAAGATGGGCCGTGCGTGCTGCTGCTGTCACCTTGGACCGAAATAAAGAAGGAGAGGAAGAACGAAGAACAGAGCAGCATATATTGTTGCTGCTGTTGTTCACGGGCTGCCGAACAGAGAAGGCCGAACGAAGGAGATGAGCAGTGATTGGGAGTTGCGTGGGGACGGTCGAACAGACAGGAATGAAGAAGAAATCTGATACGGTTTGGAGTAAAGAATGAATCTGGGGCTTGGTGTGGGTGAACCGAGAGCAAGAAGAAGAAGAACCAGATTTCTGGTTTTCACGACCGTGAAACAGGGAAGGGGATGAAATGAATTTCTGTTTTGGATCTCCTTCCTTAATTCGTGGTTGAGTTGGAGAACTAGTAAAGTGGAGCATTATCTCACTCTGATTGAGTTATAGATCGTTCTACAGCAGTTGGAAAGAGCACCATCGGATTTGAAGCTCCAATGGCTGGTTCGACCGACCCTTGGAAAAACGGAGAAGGAAGGAAAGGCAGTTCTGTTTCTCTTCTCTCTCCGACATGGAATTGCTGGTAAGGGCCAAATTTTCATTTACCATCGTCTTGCTTTAAATGCTCATTTTTAACCCAACTGCCATGATCTACTGAATTTCAATCATTTTCTCCCAAGAGGAACGAAAGCCAAATGCAAAATTTTCAATCCTTTTCCTAATGGATCATGAGTTTGTTAAAGATAGAGAATCAAAGAAGAGAGGAAACAAAGAATGGTAGAAATTCCTTCATCAGTTAATGGGTTGACCGAATTAAGAGGTAAGAAGAATTATTTGGATTTTGGATTATGGATTATAGCATGCTTATTCAATAATTAAACTATGGTGGGATTTATAAATATAACTTAAATTAGAACTTAAGATAGTGAAAATAGAAATTCGGGACTTAGTGTAAAATATTAGAAATCAAAGTATTAATGTTTTAAGTAAATTGTTTGGCACTAAATAAATTATTTATTTAAAAATAAATAAGTTTTAGAAGCTTAGGAATTGATTATAAAAGTTTTAATTTTAGATCAAGAAATTCTAAGAACTTAGAAATCGTTTTAGCTTGACTATATGAAATTTTAGAATTTAGAATTAACTCAAAAATAGTTCAAGTTGATATTTATACTTCATAATTAATTTTAAAAAAAATTAAGCTTAGGAGTGATTCTATCAGGTGTCAAATTTCAGATATATATATTAGCGTAACGAGGATCTCGAAGGAAAGCAAGGAACCGAAGATCGGCGAAGCCAGGTGGGCGTGACTTTCTTGCTCACTTGTATTATATGGATTTAAAATTCAAAACATTTGATTGAATAGTCCTAAGTTATTAGAATTTTACTTGGAAATTGAATTGAAATTGTTTGACTTCCTTGAATGATATGTAATGTGTGATGAACTAATTAATTCATGCATAATTAGTTATGACATGATCTTGCACTTAGATTCACTTAATTATGGCATGCATGACTAGGCAACAGTTTATTTAGATTCCACTGTTTATTAATGCACCTTATCATGTGAATTTGCAAGTATGGTTCGGATTATATGTTCTAGTGAAATTTTATGATAATTGATGTGATTGAAATCATTTGTAAAATGAAAAATATAAGACGATGGTTTATTAAGAATCTACGTACCGGTACGATTGACGAGCCCAAGGCGGATCGAGGTGGCATCTCTTATATGTTACTGTTTGAGATTGACGAGCCGCAAGGCGGATCGTAGGTATTCTCACCCTGAGCTGCCTACGACAGCTCGAAGTCTTTGAGAGACAGTACAAGTCTAGATAAGTACCCTCTCTTGGATTGTGATACTGAGATATGATTGATTTTAGATGATACCACCTGAGGCCTCTATGATTACGATTGGATTGGATCATAGGGAGTACCACGAGGCAGTTTCAATCCTCTTCTAGTTTTGACTTCGACTAAGATGAAATGAATGTTTAAAACTTCTAATGTTCGAAAGTGTTTGTAATGTTTTGGATTGGGTCTGTATAATGCATGTGATGTGTAGGTTCGATCCACTGGGCTTTCGAGCTCACTCCCACTCTATTTTTCAGGTACACTTATACTTAGAATGTGATGTCCTACGTCAGAAGAATCGCACTCAGATTGGACACCTCATGGGGAGGTCGTCAGGGATAGGTGACTAGGAAATTATGTTTTTGTATTATATTGGATAGTTTTAATGTGTTTACATTGGTTTAACTTCGATTCTTTAATATTTAAATGGTTTTACTTGTTTAACGATTTTGGTTTGAATGAATAGTTTTAAAGTATTTTCGCTGCATTAATGATGGTTTATTTTGAGGAACCCTGCGAACGTCTCAATGAATAGAATTGATTAATTAGTTTTGTATGTGAAATTATCCAGATGTTTGCTTAAAAATTAAAAGTTTATGGAATTGATTTTGAAGAAAAAGATTTTTACAGAACAAAACTTTTAGGTAGCATCTCGGTTTTCATCGAGCCACGATCCACACGTGCAGCAACACGTGAACGGAGGTCCGGTTGAAAATTGGGGTGTTACAGAGTTTCTCTATGCTCACTGGTATGGGACGGTAGAGTATAGTGGGCTCAGAAACCTAAGTTGTCGAGCAATTTGCAAAATTATTTTGTAACACCCCAACCCCCGTATCTTTAAGCAATGGACACGACCACCATTCTCTTGACGGTGGGTTACACCAAACGGCAGGCCAGGCCGGTGTTACTTTACAAGTGACACACACTTGACTTTCTTTCTATTTCAATTATTTCATGTCTTGATCGTATTTAATAGTATATGACTTAAATTTATGAATTTAATAAGGCAATAATAAAAAAAATAATTGAAATTTATAAACTCAAATAATTAAATAAAATTGAGTACATAATTTGATTAAAAATATTATTACAGCCGAAGTCTCAGAACTTGGGCAACATGCCCTTACATAGAAATTAAAAACTTTTTAAATAAAAGAACCTAACTAATTCTCATGGTCTTCATGTAAATCAATTACCTAAAAAATAGAAGGAAGGGGTGAGCACATAGCCCAGTGGATCTTTCTAAATATCTAAATCATTATTTCAATTCAAACAAATCAAGCATATCAAACGCTTTTGTACATTAGGCGTTTTAAATAAATTTCTTGTTTATAGTTGACATTCGGACCGAAAGAGTTTAATCTCTGAGTTCCACATTGTAGGGAGAGAGCATGACAAACGAAAACTCAAACCCCAATATCTATGAAGTGGGATCACTCTTGGAAACCCAATTTAAAATTGTCAATGGTAAACCGGCAAGTTGGGTCGGGGGGTGGAACACACACGATGACACTATGCAGTCCATCATCGCACCGATACGTGGATTGAATCATTATTTAATCTTTTCTTAGTGATAAAACACACAATATCGAATTAAACCATTGATGCAACATATACAAAACATGAATCATTAAATATTTATTCATGGCACAATTCATGTATAACATGCATCAATATTCTTAATTTCTAAATATGCATAACATGTATATTCATGGCACATCAAATAAATAAAGCATGCATATTACAACATATATTCAATCAATCATCTTCAAAACACTATCACACATGCAAGACTTATTCAAATTAAAATAAAAAAGTATAAGTTAGAAGTCACTTTCACATTAACTGCGTCTCTTCTCCACACCTCTGAAATCCGGCAAAGTTTTGTTGCTTCAAGACTTCCAAACACTCATGAACTCTCAAGAACAGTTCAAGATGACAATTCAACTCTTGTTTCTTGGGATGAGATAAATTGTGAGCATGGAGGTGCTTATATAAAGTTCAAAAGGGTAGAGAATGAAAAGTTTGGGGTGTCATCTTGTGGAAAACTTGTCAATTCTTCAAAATTTCGTCGTGCCCCCAAGTATAGGAGATTAGCAAGTAATTTTTTTTGAAAATTTTTGGGAATTTAGAAACTAATTTTTCAGATTTTTGAAGTATTTAATCGAATTTTTTTCAAATTTTTCGTTTATTAATTTCGGAGCCTCGGATCAAAACTATTAGATCATCCTCGAATCACGCATTCGGATCGGGCCACACAGATTCCTGATCAATTGTCATCGTTCCATTGGATTTCCTCGAGTGCGGTGTTGGTTCGCGATTTTCAAATTACAAGTTTGATCTGGACGCTCGGATCGTCCTCGAGACATGCCTTTCGCGATGAACGAAACTCGTTCTGATCGTCCAATTGTCCTTGATCATTTTTGCTCATCTGATTTCCCCGATCGTAGTACTCGTTCGCGATCATCTCAGAACGCATCGATCTGGACTATTTGATGGACCTCGAGTGACATATTGGTTCGCGATCGATCGAAGACGTCTCGAATCTGGGCCATCCGATTGTCCTCGAGCGCAGCATTGTTCGCGATCGATCCATGAGGCTTTGATCTCCGCCGTCAGATGCACCTCGACCGCAGCACCGGATGATCATCTTATTGTGAGCATGAATCCTAGCCGTTGGATGATCATCGACTACCGTGTTCGGATCTGTTTTGCGATCTCATCCGTTAGATCAGACTAATCATTTTAGGCCGTTAGATTTCAGTGATTCGGTGCTGTTGGGCGCTGTTTTGGGCTTCAATTTCATTCGTTGGATTTTGCAGATTTGTTTTGGACCGTTGGATGCAGTTTCTAATTACCAATCTGCTTTCTAATAATGTTATTATCCAAATTTTGCTAATTAGACACTTTCTAATTGATGAAAACTTGGTTTTATTGCACAAATCATTCTATCTTATGTTCTTACTAATATTTTTCCTTTCTAATTATTTAATATTGCATTTAATAGGTATTTTTCTATTTCTCTAATATCTTTAATGTCAATAATTAAATAATCTATATTTTTCATTTTCATATATTTTATTTATTTCATGTTTCATTTTCAGATAATCATTTATGTAATTATAAATTGATATTTATATAATGTTTTATTTATTTTAATTAAATAAATAAATAAATTTAATTTATTTAATTATGTAAATACACATTCCTATAATATGATAGGAATATGTAAATTTTTATTTAATTATGTAAATTTTTCTATATACATATTCCTATAATATGTAGTATTAATATTTATTATGCTAATACACACATTATTCATACACATATTAACCTTTATATCTATGTGTATATATATATACTTTTTTTTATCAACTCTTTAAATTTCATAATTAATTCTACTAAATTAAAATTTTCATTTAATTATCAAATTAAGGTCTTATTTACCTATTTTATATTATATGTTCAATATATTTTATTTTTTATGTGTCAACCCATAATTTGCACCAAAAAATTTCTTAAAATCTTCAAAATTAATTCGCTTAATTTATTTTATTTATTTTAAATTATTTGACAAAATTCGGGGGTATTACATATTTGGTTGTGGCTCTGTTCTGGGTGAAAGCCCAAGTAGAAGGGGTAAAGTGGTATGAGACACTTGAACTTGAAAGCTTAGGTGAAAGCTTGGAACTTTGCGATGCTAGCATGAACTATTTGATTGTATAATTTCATGATATGCATGCTTTATTGTTTATTTGCTTTGAGACCAAATCCTATACCTGTGCATGAAAAGAACCTAGAAGAAAAACCCTTAAACCACTGAACAAATTGAGAACCTAGAAACCAAATCTAGAGTCATGATAGTACGAACGTTTGATGAAACAAACACTGACGTTGAAAGGATGAACTGGGAAGCATCCCAGGAGATCTTCTATGACAAGTTTTTCTTGAAAGCTATCTTAAGAAAGCTACAGGAAGACTCAAAGCCCTTGGGCGTACCATCTTAGTCAAAACCAAAATATTTAGTAGAAATACCTCACAAAATGATGCACAAGTGAATGAGTAAAAATTTCGAGCATGAGATTCTTTTAAGAAGGGTAGATTGTAATACTCCAAAATTTTGTCAAATAATTAAAAATAAATAAGTTTAATGAAATTAAATGAAATAAGTTAAGTGAATTAATTTCAAAAATTTTAAAAAAATTTGGGATGCAAATTATGGGTCGGCAAATGAAAAATAATATTTTATTGAGATATAATAACATAAGAATTTTAGTGGAAAAAAAGGTACATATTTTGATGTAGAAAAGTTATCAAAAATTGAAAAATAATATGACATATATGAAATATTGAGATATAGAAATATATAAGAGAAATAAAAATAAGAGACCTTATTAAAAAGCTTATTATATACCAATTTCAAAAAAATTGGTTAATTTACATAGTCACATAAGAAATAGAAAGTTGGCAAGAAATGTCGGGACCCCTTCCCAGAGTTAAGGG
>JAJIYU010000215.1:0-63487 GCA_030144865.1 Tinospora cordifolia | reverse complement strand
TTGGAGTGCTAGTTAGATGATATACTGGTTTTCCTACTCACTGAGCCACGTTGACTTTTAGGCTCACTACTCTACTAACATTTCAGGTTCCTCAGCAGTTGATAGAGGGAAAGGCGTGGTGATAGCCTAGTCCCAGAGTGGTCCTTTGTATTCCCTTTTTGTTTCTATCTGAGGTCGGTCATATTTTGTATGTCTGAAACTGTTTAATGGTCAAACTGTACTTTTAGAACATGACAATATTTAATACATCGTTTACTTTCGCACTTTAATTAAATGGATGTTTAGATTACTCTGATGTGGCATGGATGTCGAGGTTGGAAAGGCTTAACGGCGGCTGGGAAGACTCGACTCGATGAGTCAGATCGTTGAGCCGCCGTGCCGGTCGGGTCGCCCTTCCGCCTAGGGAAGGGGTCCCGACAGTCTTCAGATTCTCAATTTACCTAAAATTAAAGAGATCTATCAAGGTCAAATTTTATAAGAACCAAGCACACAAATTGTTTATACATATTCTAGTTCTTTGTCTCATCATACTAGAAGAATTTTCAATTTCATAGGTAACTCAATGAAAATTTTCAAAAATATGGCATGAATGACTAGCCTAAGTGACTCATACTATATGTTCCTAACATACTTCTTAAGTATGTAGAGCAAATCACTAAGAAAGAAAAACAAATATGAAATGAAAAGAAAACTAACTACTAAACTTGACATGTCGAAGCAGTTTGCACCCCCAAACTTGAATAGTGTCTTGCCCTCAAAAGCACATTGATTCTCATAATTGGAAGAGTAAACATCAAGAACATGCATCCAAAAATAGAGAAGTTAGTTTGGAAATCACATAGATTTTAAGCACATGTATTAATGATAGAGAGAGTCAACACATCAAAAGTAATTATACAATGTCGAAACAACAGAATTTGGAAGCAAACATAGAAAAATAGAAATAAAAAATCCTCTCCAAAAATTTTAGCCTCAGTGATGTAGTCATTGTCGTCTCCTCCATTATCATCATCATCATCAACAACAACAACTGGCAGAGTCAACGGGGCTGGAGGCGCACATGTCATAGCCATGTAAGGCATGCAGCAGGTAGGAAGAGGATTTGCCTATGCCATGGTTGGATCAGTGCGATGTAACCATTGTGTTAAGTAGGCCAACTAAAACATGACAACATGAGGATTCGAAAGCGGTGTAGCTGATGAAGATGGCTCGACAGCAGCAGAAGAGGAAGGTGTCGTGTAGTAGAAGGAGCAAGATCTGCTACAATGCATGTGGGATCAATTGAAAGATGTGGAGGTTCTTCAGAGGCCCTGCACCTCTTAGCAGGTGTAGAGGTGAGCATCTTCACAACAATGTGGTCTTTCATCTTCAGCAGGAGCTCGCTCCGCTCCTAAACTACCCCAGCTCATTTACACGATTTTTTAATGAGGGTAGGATGAGATAGTCCCGTATTGGTCTTATCAATGGCAGACCGAATGAAATTGGAGATAATGGTCCCAACATTGATTGGGAACTCCTTCATAATGCAATAAGCCAGAACTGCCCACTCTACTGTTACCATGTTAATAGCCAAAGAGGGAAGAAGGTTAGCACAAACAAGGTAAAGCCAAACCTTGGCAGGCGTTCGGAACATGGTCTTCACGAGGTTAATAGGTCTGTCATTATAACAAATCCATGAAGCGATGTCAACACACAATGTCCTCAGCACATCATCTGGATCAAGATAAGGTAGTAAGGTGTAATACTCACCCAAAGAGTCTGTTGGAGTCCGTACACGTCATTGATGGCTGCTGAACTAAATTGGACCCACTTCCCGCGGACCCAAATTGAAGTGCCATCTCTATCGACTGCATTTGCATAGAATTCTTGCACTAGTGGGATGACCGTGGTGGATGGTGCTTGAATCAGTCGCTCCCAATAGCAAGCAGTGACTACTGTATCAATGCCAAGCTCGCACTCTTCCTGCATCAAGATGATGCCCCACTCTGGAAACAGATGTCGGTTGGATCTAATAAGATTGAACTACTGCTTTGCTGCAACAGTTCTGAAGCATGTCCGGTCCGCAAGGGGTGGAGGAGGTGCAGGCTGTTTCCCTTTAGATGCAGGGTGTTTCATTCGAGGATGCCTGCAAAAATAGAATTAGTAGGCAAGAAAAAATTCAATCCACATAAAAGAACATGAACATTGAACTGTAACAGACAAATATCAACATATCTTATGGAAGAATAGTTACCCAAAATAATTATTGAAAAATCCATGTGTAGTAGTAAAACCAGTCCTAAGATCCTAACCATAACAAACACTATAAGTAATCTATCATAAAAATCTAACACCCAAAGCATTGCAAAAGAATCATGAATACTCAATATCACATGTCCATCATAGGCTTTAACGTATTCAAATAAGGGAAACAATAGCCAAAATCTAGCATCTATAATGAGTTTGCAGGTCCCTTAATTCCAAAATCTCTAGCAATCATTCAACAAGTTGGTGGATGAAGAAAAATTTTTGAAAAGCTTTGAGGAAAAAGGAAATCTAAAGCATGAAAAATGAAATCTAAATCCTAAATATGAAATTAAGGCCAGGAAATAATGGAAAATCAAGTAAAAACACATACATTTGCATTGAAAGAAGAAGAGAAATGCTTAAGAACCATGTGAGAAACCAAAAGTCACAGAAAAAACTCAAAGATTTTTGGAGCAGAATGCAGAAAATAACCGCAATCTATCTTAAAAAGGACGTAATTATCACGATCACTACTCAAATTACTGCGGTAATTGTGTAAATTCTTTTTATTTCAGATTTTTATATTTCTGTTGACCACGTTCCACAGATTTGTATAGTGCTGTGGACTACGGTACACAGGATGCTCCAAAAACAGGCGTTCTGGATATCATGGTACACAAAATTATACCCTTCTGTGGACCGCGATAATTTCATGTATGCCTTAACGGTGCCTTCTGGTGACCGCGGTACACAGAATATAGCATTCTGTGGACCGCGATAATTGCATGAGTTCTTGCTAATGCATTTTTGTAGACTGCGGTACACAAAATATAGGTGTTCTACGGACCACGGTAAACAAAAGCAAAAATAGTTTTCCTCCCTTTTTTTTTTACCAAGTCTTAAACATTATGAGGCTAAGAACTTAAGAAATCAAACTTTAACAACTAAATGCATCCTAGAAAAATAAAAATGTATAAACAAAATGAGCACAAAAAGATAGAAATCAACAGTGGGTTACCTCCCACTCAGCGCTGTGTTTAACGTTGTTAGCTCAACGAAGATATAGCGTGATAGTCTTGAAATTCTACCAACTCTACTGTCTATTTTGTCCCTCCATAAAATATCTTCAATCTTTGACCGTTCACTTTAAATTTATACTTGTGTAACAAGGAAGGGTCTTGACCAATGAGATTTAAGTTTTCCAATAAACAACTGAAGTCTAGAATTGAATAATAGTACTTGCTAGCCAGGTTCGAAATCTTTCTTCTCAATGAGCTTGTCATGCCACCTCTTTGTTCTTTCTATGTATATAGTATTGTTCTCGAAAGCATCACGACAGAACTCTTCAAGTTCTACTAGTTGAAGTAGACAATTCTCCCCACAGGCCTTTGAATCAAAATTCAACTTCTTTATTGCCCAGTAGGCCCGATGCTCTAATTCACAAGGCAGGTGACAAGACTTCCCATATAATAACTGATACAGAGACATACCAATGGGAGTCTTAAAGGTTGTTTGGGATGCCCACAGTGCATCATCTAATTTCAGGGCCAAATCCTTACAGTTTATTCCAACTATCTTTTGCAATATCGCCTTAATCTCTCGGTTGGACACTTTAGCTTGCCCATTCGTCTGCGGATGATAAGGCAAAACAACCTTGTCTTGCACTCCATATTTGGTGAGAAGGTTGTTGAAAATTTTATTGCAGAAATGTGTACCTTCATCACTCACAATCGCTCTAGGTGTGCTAAAATGAGAAAAAAATGTTGCGAGAGAGAAACTTCAACACAACTCTGGCGTCATTCTTGGTTGTGGCCACTGCTTCAACCCATTTATAAACATAATCGATAACAAGCAGTATATATTATTTTCCATCCGGTGGTGGAAAGAGTCCCATCAAGTTTATGCCCTACACATCAAATAATTTGACTTCCACAAAAGATGTACGAGGCATCTCATTTTTCCTTGAGATGTTGCCCTGTTTCTGGCACACTTCGCATGTGTTCACAAATTGATAGGCATCCTTCAGCATACTAAGCCAATAAAATCTGCTTTCAAGAACACGATTCACCATATTTTGATGGTTGTAATGACAACTATAAGGCGAAGCATGGCAGTAATGAAGGACTTTGTTAAATTCTACTTTCGGAATGCAACGACGAATCACTTTATCAGCGCACTTCCGGTAGAGAAAGGGATCATCCCAAAGATAGAACTTGGCTTCATGTATGAAGCGTTTGAGGCAACTGTGAGACAAATCTGGTGGAGTAGCGCCAGTGGACTTATAATTGGCAAAATCTGCGTACAATGCTGCACTATCACTGACAATCAAGAGGTGTTCATCGAAAAAAATTTCGACTATGCTCTTTGGATCATGAACTGCTTCATTGGATATGCGAAACAAGTGATCAGCTACCACATTCTCTGTACCCTTTTTATCTATCACCTCTATATCAAACTCTTCTAGCACTAAAATTCAACTTATCAGTCAAGGCTTTACATACTTTTTTTGTGAAGAGCTGACGAATAGCAGCATGATTAGTGAAGACCTTGACATGAGAACCCACAATGTATGACCGAAACTTGTCACATGCGAAAACAACAACTAGCAACTCTTTTTCAGTAGTAGTATAATTCTTTTGAGCATCATCTAGCGTTTTGCTTGCATAATATATAGCTCTAAACATCCTATCGCATCATTGTCCTAATACAGCCCCAACAACATAATCACTGGTATCACACATTATTTCAAAAGTTTCACCCCAAATTGGCGTAGACATAATAGGAGCGGATATTAAAGCCTTTTTTAATGCATTGAAGGCTTCAACACATTCAACTGTGAAGTTGAATTCAACTTCCTTCTCGAGCAAACTACATAGGGGGCGAGTGATTTGAGAGAAATTCTTAATAAATCTGCAATAAAAACTAATGTGCCCTAAAAATCTACACACTTCTCAAACAGATGTAGGGGTTGCCAAATTATCACTGACTTGGATTTTTGCCCAGTCAACCTCAAAACCATTAACAGAAACTTTGTGACCCAAAACAATGCCCTCTGGAACCATGAAGTAACATTTCTCCCAATTGAGTACTAAGTTCTCTCCTCACATCGGGAGAGAATTTTTTCCAAATTAAGCATACATCCTTCAAATGTAGAGCCAAACACAGAAAAATCATCCATAAACATCTCCATGACATCTTCAATCATATCTACAAAAATTGTCATCATACATCTCTGAAAGGTGATTGGTGCATTGCACAATCCAAACGACATCCTCCGAAATGCATACGTCCCATATGGACAAGTGAAGGTGGTCTTCTCTTGATCCTCTAGTGCAATGACTATCTAATTGTACCTAGAGTAACCATCTAAGAAGCAATAAAAGTCATATCCGGCAATCCTATCTAGTATTTGATCTACAAAGGGCAAAGGGAAATGATTCTTCTAGGTGGCTTTGTTCAGTTTTCTATAATCAATGCACACATGCCACCCAGTAGTTGTCTTTGAAGCAATTGTCTCTCCTTTCTCATTTGTGACCACAATGATTCCTCCTTTCTTAGGCACAACATAGATAGAGCTAACCCATTGTGAATTTGAGATGACATAGATAAAACCTGCATTCAACCATTTCATTACCTCTTTCTTCAACACTTCCTTCATTATTGGGTTAAGTCTTTGTTGATGCTCCACCGTAGGTTTATAAGAGTCCTCCATTAAAATTTTGTGCATGCAAATGGCTAGACTTAGACCCTTGATATCTTCAATTATCCATCTAATAGCAGACTTGTGATCTTTAAGCACTCGCAACAACTTTTCTTCTTGGATAGAGGTTAATGAAGAAAAACTGATAACTGGTAGGGATGGTGCTCCATCTAAATAAGCATATTTTAGATGTTTAGGAAGTGGTTTTAGATCATTGGCCTAAGAAAGATCTTGAAAGTTTTCAGATTGAGTAGCTTCAGATAATGGAGCATGTAGACTGTTAAGCTCTGATTGAGAAGCTTATAAGGCAAGCACAATCAGCTTTTCATCTTTAGATATAAGTGGGGAAAAAGAAATTGAACGGGAGATACATCCAACCAGGTAATCTTGGGAACTCAATTCATCTACAACCTCAACAATGCAAAAATTGGTGACTTCTATCCTCTTGCATTCATACGTATCGCTAGGGTAGTTCATAGCTTTGTAGAGGTTGAAAACTGTTTTTCTTCATTTACTCTCAAGGTGAGCTTTCCTTTATGTACATCTATCAGTGCATGACCTATAGCTAGGAATGGTCTCCCAAGGATAAGCGGGGTCTTACAATCTTCTTCCATGTCCAGAACCACGAAGTCAACTGGAAATATGAATTTGTCCACCTTGACCAAGACATCTTCATAATGCATTTTAGATATGTCAAAGATCTGTCTGCTAGCTGAAGAGTAATTTGGTTGGTTTGATTTTTAACATGCCCAACCTCTTACACATTGCTACGGGCATGAGATTTATGTGAGCCCCTAAATCATAAAGTGCCTTCTCAAAGATTTCAGACCCAATGTTACATGGTTTAGTGAAGTTGCCCGGATCTTTCAATTTCTGGGGAAGTTTCTTTTGAAGGATTGCACTACATTCTTCAGTGAGCTTCATAGTTTCAAAGTTTTCTAACTTTCTCTTTTTAGACATGATCTCCTTCATAAATTTTGCATAGTTGGGCATTTGTTGTAAAGCTTTTGCAAAGGGAATGTTGATATGAATCTTCTTGAACATTTCCAGAAATTTAGCAAATTGTTCATCCAACTTCTTCGTTTAGAACTTTTGAGGGAATGGAAATGGTGGAGGCTCTAGAACTTTACCATCCTGAATGGTAATCCCCTTGGTTTTTCCTTGCGATTTGTGAGACACCTCAGGTTGTATAGCCGGTGACCTTGGGACGTCCTTTTCATAACTATCAACGTCTTAAACTTCAACAGATGGAATAGTTGGATAGGGTGGGTTTGCTACCTCTTTTCCACTTTTGGTCATCACCGCCTTGTAACTTTCCTTTGGATTTACTTGAGTATCACTTAGAAATGAGTTACAGTGTTGATTTGACACTATTTGTGCCAATTGTCCCACTTAAGTTTCTAAGCTTTTAACTATGGCATTCATGTTTCCAATTTGAATCTCCATGCTAGAAACTCTACTATCATTCTTGTCTATCCTCCTTATTAGTCCTTAAAGAACCTTGAGTGCATGTTCATCATTTCATCAAGTTTGTCTTCTAAAGATGGTTTTTTATCTTATAAGGGTTGTTGTGGCACAAATCCGGGTGGAAGTTGAACATTTCTGTTGTTTGAATATGAGAAGTTTTCATGATTTCTAACTCCCGAATGATAGTACTTTGGAACTTTGTATTCACCAGATGGGCCTTGATAACCATTGAATTTGTTCATGGCATTCAATTGTTTAATAGAAGCCTCTCCAAAATAAGATGTTTTGTTGGCTTCAGCAATTGACTGATCATGTTGAGTTTGATGATTCTAGTATTGCCCACTACTGTTCTTCTCTTCTACCAAGTTCAATCTATGAGTCATAGCAGCAATTTGGGCATACAAAGCACTAATTTCATCAACCTCATGAATCCCCACTTTCTTGGCTATTCCTCATTCTGTACCATGGCCATATGCGTTTGCTGCCATGTCTTCAATGAGTTGGGTGGCATCAGTGGTGGACTTTCCCATCAATGAACCTCTGGCTGCAGAGTCTACCAAAGCTCTAGTCGGCGGTGTGAGTCTACTGTAGAACATTTGAATTTGAAGCCAAGGGAGATTTCTGTGCTGTGGGCATTGCTTCAATAAGTCCTTGAACCTTTCCCAAGCTTCATATGGGGATTCAAAGTCAAATTGCTTAAAAGAACTGATTTTACCTTGCAATTAGTGTACTTTAATAGGTGTGAAGTATTTTTGAAGGAATTTTTGTCTCATTTCCTCCCATGTTGTGATACTTCCTGGAAGCAAGGTTTGCAACCAACTTCTAGCCTTATCCCTTAAAGAGAAGGGAAAAGCCTCAACCTTAGCCGGTCTTCTGTCACCCCATTCATCTTGACCGTATCACAAATCTCCATGAATGAATTGAGGTGAGGCATAAGATCTTCTATTGTTAAACCTTCAAACTGTTGTCGTTGTACCATTGTAATTAAAGAGGGCTTCAACTCAAAGTTGTTTGCATTTATCGGTGTCCTAGCTATGCCGGAGTAATTATTGTTTAGGACCGATTTGAAGAAATCCCTTAAGGGTGCTTCTCTATTGTTTCCCACATTGGAAGCTCCACTATCATCCATAGTTGCTACTTGCCCTTAGGCTTCCAACCAAATCTAATTTATGTTTTTGAACAAATCTGGATCATATGGTTCACAAGGATGTTTACTCATGCAATCTTGAAACACCGAAAACAAACACAAGATCAAGTGTATTCAATGAATTTGAATATAACAGGAAAGCAATCAATTAAAAGTAAAAATAGAAATAAAATTGTCTCTATTAAAATTAAACTAAGTTAAACTGGTTCTGAGATAATTACACTGTTCCCTGGCAACAGTGCCAAAAACTTGTTGACAACCCCGCAAGTATGCAAGATTGCAATAAATAATCGATGAGACTGGATATCATCCTCAAGGAATGGTATTAAATTTAATTATCTCAAATCCCAATTTAATGTTAGCTTTCATTTTATGAAGACTATGGTTAAGGTTGAATTGTTAAAATCTAAATAAGATCCTAAACTATCAAAAGCAATAAAAATCAGTTTCGAGAACTATATGGAAAAGCCATCTAGGAAAATAAACTCTTTTGTATGCCCTGTGATTCCTATTTCAGATCATTAAGTTCCTACATTATGAGTTATAGCACTCGCCATTAAAGCCCTCTCTCGAGGTACTTCAATTCCTATTAGTCTTGTCTCATAATACCTTCTTCTGAGGTGCATAATCAACAACCTAATGTTGTGTGAGTGGTAATCTCATGCAACCCCCTAAATAGTTAACAACCCTCCAGTCAATCAACTAATCTAAGTCTATATTATGATAATCCAACCCTTAAACCTCTCTTTCGAGTTAGTTTAATAGTTTGAACTCATAATTTTCATGGCCAATAAACATTAAGCATTAAATACACACAATATAAAATAATGCATTGAAATCAATTACTTGAATAAGAAATCTTAGGTTCACACATTGGAGATTTACATGCTAAACATTAAAACTAACTAGCCCAACATTGAATTAAATACAAACATCAAAAAAGAATGAATAAAAATGGACATACTCAATGCTTGACCTCTAAATCTTCAATCCCTTCTTAGTCTTCTTATTTTTCTCTTTTTGAGCCGTCACAGTCAGGAATTTTCAAAATTTGGTATCCTTAGACTCTAATCCCCTTTTCTATTTATAAGTCCACACTAAAAAAATCCTAAAAATATAGAAAACCCATTAATCGTGTTATCGCGGTCAATGACTGCAGTCGGCATTATTCTTCAGTAAAAACACGAATTTCCACCATTTTATGGACCGTGGTAAGTGTTTCTCGCATTCTAATCACATTCTGATTACTACAGTCATTGTACCACTGACTGTGATAACCAGTGAGTGGCTTTTTTTCTTTGCTTCCTTCGGCTACCTTGGTCGTCGGTTCTCCTACCGTGATAATTGGTTGCTTTCCTTTGATTTCCACTTTTCTTTACCTCTACATGTTGTAATTCTCTCTCTGTTTCATCCTAAACCTACACCTTCTCATAGAAATGCTGTAAACCATAAAAATAATGTCGAAATGCAATAAAACATGTAATTCCTATTCTGAATGCTCATGCCACTAATTATGCACAAATGTGTCTAATTCTCCCCTAAATTCCTATAAAATGCAATAAACAACCTATACAAATGTCAAACTATTATGCAACGAATAGTATTAAAACACTGGGTCTAAGTAAAGACGGTTGTGCTAGAAGGCACAGTGGATCATTAATTAAAAACTTTTAGGACATAAGTTAAAAATTATAACATGAAAACGCTCACTTGATTGGTTATAACACGGCTAAAGAGGATCCTGTATCGCAGATCTCTCTGTAATACTATGGTGAGGAATCTCCATGTGGTATGCTTAGAGATGATGAGGTATAGAGGAAACCTGAACTCAGAGACTGACGACCAGGTATGGTGAGTAGTCGGTTCCTTCAGTAGAACTTGTATGCACTATATTCTACTAGGTATGAGACAGTCGCGTACGGTGGGTCTTGCATCAACCTTAGGGAGCGAGACACTTGCAAAATTGTAATGGGCGATGAATGAACTCTTTGGAAGAACTTGCACACACTGTATTCTATTAGGTATGGAACGGTCACGTATGGTGGGTCTTACGCTATCCTTAGATACTAGGATTTGGCAGAATTATATTAGTCGTAATGGAATTTTTGGTTCCATTATGCTAGCGTGCATTGTTTGCTTGTTTGTGGGGTGATTGCTTGTAAATTACGTAATATATTATTTTGAGTATTTTACCCGAATTCCTGTACCCTGAAATAAACAAATTGTTGTTGACTTAGAAGCATAAATCTTTAGGCCATTAAGATAAGTCGAGAACTTAGAGATTTGAATTTAGAGTCACAATAGCAAAACGATGTAGGGGGGTATAGGCGGGTTTAAAGAATGGTTGGTTGTTATCATAGGTTATAGTATCCAAAATTTTGGGGAAGGGAATTAAACCATAAATTGAAGTGAAAATGTAGTTTCATCTGTTCTAATTGTTGGAATTTTTTGCTTCAATATTAATGAATTATTGGATATTGAAATAAACTTTTACTTGTAGATAATGCCTAGAAGACGTGGTAGACCCAAGAGAGGAAGAGGTTGAGGTGAAGCTAATATAGAGTTGAGGCCTAGTGATGAGGGTACGTCTATACCAGCAGCACTGGTTGTGATTGCTTTAACACCAGAGGCTATTATGGAGATGATGCAGAAGGCAGTGGAACAGGCTATTAAGACCCTACAATCATTAGCAACTACACAGCCGCCAACACCAGTATAGTCATAGGTGCAGCCATAGTTACCAATAGAGCTACTGGTACAACTCAACCTCAAGCACATCAGGGGTCTGCATCCATGGAGACAAAACCATAGAGTCGATCAACAAGTTTTGATAAAGAGCAAAAGGATTTTCTGGTAGAGTTTTAAAAGCTACGTTCTAATACATATGAGGGGATTGTTGAATACATGATAACAGATAGGTGATTCTTTGAGATGAATAAGCACCTAGACGCGATGGGGATATTTGGGCCCGAGAGAGTGGCACTTGTTGTGCATCAGTTGGTAGGACCAGCCTACCATTGGTGGGAGATGATTGTGAACAATCCCACCATTGATCAGTTAGCCATGTCATGGGAAGACTTTAAGATTCGATTTTATAATAAGTTCTTCTCCACGATGAGATAGAGGCTACAATCAGAGTTGGTCAGATTGACACAGAGGAACATGACTGTTACATAATACGAGCAGAGATTCATAGAACTATGTAGATTTGCTCCTACTTTGTTCGCAGATGAGTAGTCCAAGTTAACCATTTTGTTGACGGCCTGAGAATTGAGATCCAAAAGATTGTGGCACCATTTAAGCTGATGACCCTATTAGATGCAACAAAGAGAATATAGATGGTTGAGAGGGACCTAGAGGTTGAGCAGACATTGAGGGGTAGGAAGAGGACCTGGTCAGAGCAATCTGCAGGACCTCCACAGGTGAGATTGAGTGGTCTGGGGATACGGGGAGCACCTCAGGCTCAGAGACCGACACAGACCCAAGGTAAACAGCAGAGACAACTACTTCGTCTTGACTAGCCCGTAAATCCACAAAGAGAGGAGGCAAAGAGGAAGGGGATGTGTTTTATATGCCATCCGGAGGGACATGATGCTAAACATTGCCCTACCAGAATAGTGACTCCTGCATCACAGCCATGACCACAAACACAATCTCAAACAGGTCAACCACAGCAGCAACAAGGTTAGGCTCGCCTATACGCCGCTGACACCCAATCGGATCCCACATCCGTGGTGGTACGTTTTTGTTGTTTGGCGTTGTTGTATAGATATTATTTGATTCTGGTGCTATAAGATCTTTTGTTTCTGAGGATATAATGAATAAACTTTAGTTAGTAACAAACCCTTTGGTTGTATCATTGGAGGTAACTACGCCAATCAACGCTACTGTGAGTTCTAGGAAACTATGTCGATGTGAACTCACTTTTGGAGATCGACTGATTTCAACAGATTTATGTGTGCTCCAACTTTTGGAAGGTATGATGTGATATTGGGGATAGACTAGTTGACCTAATATTAGGTTCAGATTGATTGCCAAAGAATAGAGTTAACGTCATGTTGTCATTTGGTGAGTTAGTTAAGATTGAGGGGAATATGCAGAAAATGCCGAGAAGTTCAAGATTAGCTTTCCTGTAAGCTATCAAGTAGAAAAGCAGTTTGTGGATGAAGATGCAGAGGGAACGAGGGACATTCAGAGGATGCCTGTGGTTTGTGGTTACGTTGATGTGTTGCCTGATGATTTGCTTTGACTTCCACTACACAAGCAAATAGAGTTTAAGATTAAGCTGCATTCAGGCACTAATCTCATAGCTATTCTACCATATAGAATGGCACCATTGGAGTTGTTTGAGCTGAAGACACAATTAGACGAGCTTCTGGCAAAGGGTTTTATTAGACAGAGTGAGTCGTCATGGGGAGCTCCAGTCTTATATGTTAGAAAGAAAAATGGATCCATGAGGTTGTGCATCAACTATCGGAAGTTGAATCATGTTACCATTATGAATAAGTACCCATTACCTAGGATCGATGACTTCTTCGACCAGTTGAAAGGAGCATAGTACTTTTCTAAGATCGATCTGAGGTTAGGGTATCATCAGTTAAGGATCTGGGAGTCTGATATACAGAAGATAGCCTTCAAGATGTGGTATGGTCATTATGAGTTTACAGTGATGTCATTTGGGTTGACCAATGCTCCAGCCACATTCATAGATCTAATGAACAAAGTCTTTAGCCAATTTTTAGATTAGTTTGTCGTTGTCATTGTTAATGACATTCTGATATTTTCTTAGACATACGCTGAGCACGAGCAGTACTTGTATACTGTCTTGGAGATCTTGAGAAATAACCAGTTGTATGCCAAGTTTAGCAAGTGCAAGTTCTGGATGAAGAAGGTTAAGAATCTTGGCCACGTCATCTCAGCAGAGGGGATATCAGTGGACCCAGAGAATGTACAGGCAGTATCCTACTGGCAGTAGCCCACTATAGTTACCAACATCAGAAGTTTCCTTGGGTGATACTACTGTAGATTTATAAAAAATTTCTCTACGTTAATAGGTCCTATGACAAAGTTGACTAGAAAAGGGAAAAAGTTCATATGGAATGATTAGTGTGAACAATCATTTTAGGAATTGAAGAGACAGTTGACTTCAGCACCAGTTCTAATCACACTGACACATGGTGTGAAGTATACCCTATGCACAAATGTATCACTAAGCAGTTTGGATGCAGTGATGAACTAATAAATAGATTATGCACAAATGTATCACTAAGCAGAATGGGATACGCAGATCCATAAATAGATTATGGATCTGATTGAGGGCGTTAGACAAGGCAAGCATGTAGATTTCAAATTTGATGCAGAGGGTGAACTAAGATTGGAGGATAGAATCTGCGTGTCCCATTCTAGACAGGCGAAAGGAACCTGATTGGATGAAGCACAATAGACTAAATACACTATGCATCTAGGTGGTAAGATGTACCAGAACCTGAATAATACCTTCTAGTGGAAGGGGATGAAGAGAGACATAACTAGGTATGTCTTGTGGTGTCTGACTTGTCAGCAAGTAAAGGCCGAGTTTAGGAAGCCATCAAGACTGTTGCAACCACTTCCAATTCTAGAATGGAAGTGGGATAGTATTGCAATAGACTTCGTTAGTGGCCTGCCAAGAAGTCAAAAAGGGGAAAACACCGTATGGGTCATTGTGGATCGATTGATAAATGTAGCACATTCCCTACCTATTTGATCTACTGATACAGTGAGTAGACTGGGTTAGCTATATGTTCAAGAGATAGTGAGACTGCATGGAGTTCCTAGGATTATAGTGTCAGACAGAGATTCCAGATTTACATCTCAATTTTGGCAGAGCTTACAAAGGAATTAGGAAGCAAACTCACCATGAACACAACATTTTGCCCACAGACGGATGGGCAGTCGAAAAACGTTATACAAGTACTGGAAGATATGTTGAGAGTGTCTGTCATGGGCTTCAAAGGTAATTGGAGCAAACATCTACATTTGGCTAAGTTTGCTTATGATAACAGTTATCAAGCAAGCATCGAAATGACTCCATATGAGGTACTCTATGGCAGACCTTGCAGGTCACCATCTTGTTGGGCACATTTTGAAGACCAGGGACTCACTAGACCTGAGTTGATTGTGGAAATAAACTTGCAAGTTAAGTAAATCTAGAAGAGGCTAGCTACAACACAGAGCAGACAGAAAAGCTATGCTGACAGGAGGAGGAAACCCCTAGAGTTCCAACAAGGTGATCGAGTGTTCTTGAAGATTAGCCCATAGAATGGGATCAGACAGTTTGGAGTTACGGGGAAGCGAACAACTAGATTCATCGATCCGTTTGAGATTCTTAGACAAGTTAGTGCATGCGCATATGAACAAGATTTGTTGAATAGGATGTCCTCAATCCATAATGTATTCCATGTTTCGATGCTACAGAAGTACGAGCCAGACCCTTCACATGTTATACACAGGGAGGATGTACTTCAAGACGATGTTACTTACGAGGAGCCAACTATTAGAGTTCTTGATCGTAAGATGCAGAGTCTCAAAACCAAGGACATACCCCTGGTCAAGGTCTTGTGGAGGCATCACGACCTGGGCAAGGCAACCTGAGAGCTAGAGAGTGAGATGTAGAAAAAGTACCCAGATCTCTTCACTAACAGCACCTAACTGGACATATTATGCAAGTACGCTTTATTTAAATCTCGAGAACGAAATTTTTTTTAAAGGGGGTAAATTGTAATACCCCAAATTTTTCAAATACGTACACATCGAAAATAAATTTTTAAAAATTATGAAATAAATGTAAAAATATTTGAAAATATGTTTTAAATGTTTATTATATGGTATTTTATGAAAACAAAAAAAAATGGAATGTTAGATAATTGGGAAAAACGTTGAAAAGCAAAATGTCGCACTGGCGACCTCAATCATTAGAAGATAATCATGAAAAAGACAGGTCACAGGGGTGACTGCGGTCACTAAAGGGTCGACCGCGGTCATTACGTGATATTTAAAAAAAAATTCAAGCCCTAATTGTGTCATTTCACTCACGGATTTCTCCAAATCATCCCAGAGCTTCAAAAAGACGATCCAAAGCTAATCCAAGGAGGATCTAAAGGTCTGAGATAGGAGTTTTAACCTTTTAATCATTTCAATTCAAGATCCGTGTCTGCATTTAGAAAATTATACAGATTCAGTATCAAAAACTAAGGATTTGAGAGTTCTTGACGCACAAAGCGATCCTAAACCAAATAAGCTCGAATCTTTCTTCTAAACTAAGAGTTTATTGATTTAGAATTGATTTCTGAAAGTTTTAACTATTCATTTGTAATTTTTGACAGATCGAGAGAAATTTTTCCTATTTGGAGGGTTTCTTGCTATGCAATTTCTTGGGGAGATAATAAAACTTGATCCACTCATCCTTTGAAGTAGTGGTCAGTTTTAAATATGTTATATTCTTAATTTGGAACACATTGATTGAAATTTTGCACCCTAAGGTGGTAAAAAGGGAAATTTTGATTTTTACTCTCTTATTTTCAAATCCAAACTCAAAAGAAAAAGATAGCTAGTACTTTTTCCTTGTTCTCTATCTATGTCTCAAGTTCATGACTTGTTCTAAGAACCTCTTCTTACAAACTTTTGCAACATACCTACCTAAACAAAAGCAAACATAATTGTTTTGTGCACCCAAGCATGGGTGCAAAGAATAATTGCGTCTACACAATTTGGCAGAGAACATAATTTCTTATGGCAAAAATGAGTTTCAAATCCATTTTTGCCACCACGTAATGCCACTAATACATCATTTTCTTTTGCACGAAATTATTAGAACTGATAGACATGTGCCAAAATCAACTTAAAACACTAAAATCAAACTTCCACTTGCCGATAATGAGGATTCAAAGATTAAAACTAGTTTTAAGTTCGATGCCTTCAAAACTCAAAACGATATGATCTTTTTGTAAAATTCCAGCTCACTGACCATTGTAGAGATTATTTTCATCAATTGATACTTCAAAAAAGTAGAGATTTGGTAAAAATAAAGAATAAGGACGAGCAACAAGAGAACATCAAGTTATAGAAAATGACTAAGGATTGAAAACTAGAAGGGTATAATTGAAATTTGAAAGGGTGAAGAAATAGAGAAAAAATAAAGGTCATTAAATTTTAAAGTGAATTCAGAGGTATAAAATAATAATAAATTTTAGATTACAATGTCACCACCCCCAATTGTATTAGTGGCCAGAAATAGTACCATTGACCATTGAAAAATAGAGCAACTGGTGTTTGTTAGGACTGAATTCTGGGCCTGGATGTGACAGATGATCCAATGGATCACTACATTAGTGGGCTGTGATGACGGGTTTTGACCCTCATTTCTTAATAGCGCGTGCGATCCCAAACATTTTGGTTTTCTTAGTCGCCCTGTTTCTCCGCCCTGTTTCCATTCTCTTTCGCCAAGGTTTTTCTAATATTCAGGCCTTGACTTTGCAAATTCTCTCTCTCTCTCTCTCTCTCTGTCTCTCTCTCTCTCTCTTATTTTCTTTCTTCCTCCTTTTTTTTTTTTTTTTTCCAAAGTCTCTGTTGTTTTCTTATTTTTATTTTTTATTAATTCAACTGCTTACCAAATGAAAACGAAGCTTCTCTTCTGCTGTTTTTTTCTTTTTGGGTTCAAATAGCTGCAAATTATAGAGTTTGGATCATCACATAACAGGGAATGGAATCGAAGAATCTCGTGACGTCTGACAAGTTCTGGTTCTAAAGAGGGTTTGGATTCTATTATATCTGAAATCTTTGCTATTATTTAGTTCAATCAGTTTATCTTCATTTACGGGAGAGTTTTATGTGGTTTGTGAAGAAAACCTAGATCAACTCGTTTATATAATGCTTAGTCATTCGTTTTAGGTTTTATCTTGGATTTTCTAGGGAAATTTGGTGTATTCGTTGAACTTTGATGATTATGATGACTTAGTGCGCCCTGATTTCATTTGGTGAATAGGCAATTACTGGACGCTGATATAATTCCATTGTCAGTGGTAATTGTGATGAATATTTTAAAGCTCAATTGTTGCTAAGATCCTGTGCTTTATTATTTGAATTCTACCATCCACAAAATGTTAATGGAAGAGATTGATTAGTATTACCTTTTCAATTCCTCCAAAAAAAAAAAAAAAAACCCCTCAGTGTTTATTCTTGTGTCGTGTAAATTAGGTGGTCACCATACAAATCCTTATTCTAATTTTCTTTGTGTTTTAATTTCTGTGAAAAAGTTTACGAAGTTGAGAGAAGCTAGGTCAACTCTTATGTCCCATTTTCTTGAACATCTATCTCTAGAACTAATGATCTGGACATTGTCTTGCTCATTGTTCTTTAAAAACTCTCAGTTTCTTGTGAAACCCCTATTCCTTGTGCTAACATGGGTCAAATAGCATTAAGGTTGTGACAAGTTGAATAGGAATACCATTAATTATGTACTATAGGGAAACACATATAATTTACTGGGTGTTGTAGTTTCAGGAAGCGGAAACTTATTTTTTTGATGATTATTTTCAGCTTATTACATGCTAGTGCCTTATTTCTATGAGTTATAGGTCATTTTTGTTTATAGTATCATGTTTATATTATGATTAATACCTGTTAACGAACAACTACGGTAAATGATGCACTCATACCATACATGAGTACAAATTAAAAATGTCAAATGATTTAATCTTTTGAAATTTCTTTTACCGTTATGCACATTTCATTAGTTTTTCCACATTTCTGAATATTTTATGAAATTTCAGACTTTCATCGTGGTTGTTTGGGATTCTAAAGCACTATTCATAGAAATTTGAAGTTAAGAATTAACTTTATTTAGGAAAATTATGTTTCTGTTTATTGTTTATTTTTCATTGTTAACTTTTTTGCACCCTTAACTTAGAATGCTTAAGTACAAAATGTTACACCCTTAACTTAGAATACTTAAGTATAAAAAAGTGTGACCCAGTGCAATAGGCTCTAATATGGCAAAAGTGCATGGAAGGGACAAATTATATAGTCTTATGTTGCCTAGGTTCTTTGCTTACCAACTCGTTGTGTTGACAATTCATGTTATTGACATGGCATGTGGGACATATCTTTGACACTTAATTATTTGAAATACTGCTGTCTAGATTCAATAAAAAAAAATCAAGAAAAAAGAGAATGCCAATGAGTAGTAGGTCATAATTCACCATGGTGGAGAAAAAGGACAATAAATGATAAAGAATTATAGAAAAAGGAAAAAGGAAAAGTGAAATTATGAGCTTAACGAACATAACTTTGTCCATTCCAAGTATCCAAATCAAATTCTTGCACAGTTTCTAGCCAAGTCCCTAAATCCTATGTTTGGAAATGGACTTCTCCAACTTATAAGCATATACTGCTTTTGATGCCCATATTATTGTCCATGTAGCACAATCGTAGCACTCTTAATGTTGCACAGTTAAGTTTTTGGCTTGGGAAGTGATTAAGGAGAAGGTAAACACGAGGGACATGGTCCAAAAGAGGTTCCCAAGCCATTTTTTGTCTTCACATTGTTGCTTGTTATGTAAAAGAAGTGGGGAGTCTGTGGACCATTTATTTTTGCATTGCCCCTATGCGTCTTTCATTTGGGATATGTGGAGACATTATTTCCTATCTTCCCTTAGAGCATCTTACAAGAACATTTGTGTTGTGTTTGTCCTTTCTGTGAGGGAGTCGACTAGAAGTGGAGAGCTCATCGGGTAGTGGCTAGTATGGCAGTGGTGTGGTGCGTATGGAAGGCAAGAAATGCAAGGCTATTTGAAGACAAACCTACTCTTCCTGGCGAGACATGGGAAGAATCTCAGTCTCATGCTTCTTTTTGGATAAGTAATTGTCCTCTTTCTCTCTGGGATATTTCATGTCGGATTGCATTAGAGGTTGGGGCAATGTCTTGTAGTTGGGTTGGGGCGCCTGTGTGGTTCAGGTGTGTCTTGTAGGGGTTTCTTTTTTCCACGCAAGTACTTTTATTTTTCTATCTAATGAAATAATTTGTTTATTTTTAAAGCATCATTTTTAATGTCTTTAGCTATATTTTAAAGACATCATAATATAAAAGTAGAAAAAAATCCTTGTGAATAGACTATCTTCCACTTAATTCCTATAATCCAGTTCTCCCTTGCCATGGACAATTTTTTTGGCATGTACACCGACTTAAGAAACAATCACACAGCTGAATGGGCCACAAGATGCAATAGTTTGTAATGTAGGAAACGCCATACACATTATGGTATATCTCTAAATAAAGGCTTGTATACAATGTATAAGGAATTTGGGGTTGAAGGAAAGTGCATGCAATATTATCCTCAGTATTGAAGAGGCTGCTTTCCAGATCATGACTTCTAGGTCAAATAGAAGTAACTTAAATTGTTGTTTCAAGGTCCACTCTTTTATTAATGAAGCCAGAATCAACTAAATTGAATCAAAATCCTTCAAATTTGGAATCTTAATGGTCTTAAAGCAAGTGAAAGTAAGAGTAGGAATGAAGTAATTTGAAGTGTATGCTGTTTATTATTTTTAATTTTAGTTTCTATAGGTAATTGGAGGGGTAGAATCTATAGGGTTTGTAGCTTGCATATCAAGTGCCAAACCATTAAACTCCAGGTTTTGACCCTATACACAATTATTATTATTATTATTATTATTATTATTATTATTATTATTATTATTATTATTGTTATTATTATTATTATTATTTGTTATTTGTTTGAAGAGAATTATAAGTATCTGTTGAAGAAGCATATAGTGTAAAAGAGGATGAGGTGAATGTTTTTGTTATAATGCCATGTGGAAAGTTTGAGTCACATCCTCAAGCTAAGTTTACTTAGCGTACAATGGAAAAAAAATTATTAACTTATATAAACAATGGTATAAAGGGTAGTCTGGTACATAGAGTTCTTGCCCATGCCCAAGGTCCTATGGAAGGATCTAATTGTGTTTATTGCACGCAACCATACCCCATCAAAAAAATAGAAAATTATATGTCAAATAAGGTTATGAAACAATCTAGGAGGGAATACTTAAGTAGTATCTGTATCTCCATCTTTATGCAAAGAGATTAGTCACTTATTGATGGAGTATAACCTACATGTGATTGGTTTGATGGATAGAAACCTGCCTCAAGAAGCAAAAGAGTGTTGAGTTTGAATCTCACTCAATGCTAATCAATGCCCATAGAGTTTTCATTTTGTGATAATAGGGAAGTTTGAATGCATCTTGAAGGACTAGTTGAATGGATCGGTCCTTTGATCAAGGATGGAAAGAGAAAAAGAAAATGTTAAGGTATTAACTCATATAATGGGTTTGGATGATGCATTGTAAGCTTGTTGGGAAGTTGATGGGGTTTTCCAAGTGAGGACATTCTTGAACTCTTATGGAGCAAAATGAGAATCAAATTTTGGCTTGTCTATAAAGTCCATTTCTATGAGTTAATGCATTATACCATTTGCAAGTATTTAGAAATTTTTTTGACTCCATGTCATTAACTGATATAAAGTCATCTACTATTTTTTTTTTCTTTTTTTGTTTTTAATATTTGTGTTTCATGATCTGTATTGAACAACACTTTTATTTGCATTTATTATTAAAAAATTTCTGGTTATTTATTTTTCCATCATAAGGAGCTAATTTATGGAGCTTAATTCATTAAACAGGCGATGGAGATATCATTGTTAAAGGCTTTCCTCAACACCCTCTCTCGGTTGAACCGTTTGTCATCTTGTACAAACGTAGAGGTTGAACCAGTTTTGAGTTATTATAGAAAGATAGACGAGATATTGAAGCTTTTGAAGCCTCTGCTTGATTCAATTGTTCATTCTCAGATAGTTTCAAATGAACAACTTAATAAGGCATTTGAAGAACTGGATGGGCTTGTTAATGAAGCAATGGAGCTCATCGAAAGCTGGAATGTGATCATGAGTAAATTTTATTTTGTATGTTACTTGTTAACCTTTAAAGTGAAATTTCTATGTCTTAATTATTCCCAAAATTATGGTGTCTATATTTTTTCATGTTTGAACAAATGTTTAGTTTTTCGTTTATCAAGTTCTACTTCACCATCTTGCAGGGTAACTACCTGATGTTTTTGTTTGAGTAAAATGTTTTTTTATCCAAAAATTTGGCAGATTCTGCTTCTTGACCCTGTAAAAATATTTCTCTTTGGTGCTAATTCATTCACTTAATTAGCTAATGAAGATTTTGCCTATTATGCTTTTAGGATCACGTGCATGTATGTTATTTGAGGGAAAAAAATTTGCTTGTCTTGATGCACACTCAAAGCAATGCTGACTCGAAAGAGGATTGAGACTGAGGTTTCAAGTGTATAACTTATGGCCATGCAAGACTTCTATCTTGTTAAATTTGATTTTTGATTTAAAAGCATTTGGTTGTTTAAATTCAAGAACAATTTTTAAAGATTTTAGTTAGAACAATTTGTGACTGGAAAATAATAAGATGTCATTTCCAAATTTACATATTCAAATTTCATGTTCCTTACATTTTTAACCTTTTTTTTTTTCATTTCCTAATTCCTTCCCTATATATATCATTTAGGTCAAAAACTCATTTGTTTTCTTTCTTGAGGCTTTAATGTGAATTATTTGCAGAAATTTGTCTTGCTGCGTGCTTATTATTTGAAAATCTATTTGAATTGTTGTTTCTCCTTTATTTATCTGCTTTTTATGAGTTAGATGTTTTTTGCTTCTCCTTTGGATTAGTTTAGAGATTGTGATGTGCTTGTCCTTCAATGCTGTTCTTCCTCAGTTTCTTGCTGTATTTTTTTTTGTTTTATTTATTTTAAATTCATAGCATCTTTTAATGTTATTGCTTAATGGTCAATGACCAAATATTTGACAATTTTGGTCACAGTATGCGATTATTTGCACTAGTCAACAGTGCCTATGAATGATTATAATATTATAATATGAGGTGTCTGGAAATTAAATTCCATCATTTGAACATAATTCTATCATTCAACAACATAAATTGCAAAAATCTAGTTTGATTACTTTGCATGGTTTATTGTCTTGTTTCTCTTTCTTTTCAAATGAGTTTTCTTCAATCTTTATTTTATTTAGACTTTTTCAATTTTTTATTATATTATGAATTACATTGGAACCTTTTATGATGATAGGAAAGCAATTCCAAGTAATTTACTTTCTTGTTATATCTGTTTTTAATTCATGGTTTTGGTTTTCTATTATGACAATAATTGTGAGGAGTAGAGAGTTGGGTGCTTCTATATTTTAACGATAACACCTTAGAGAGGATCTTTTCTCATGATCAGTATAAAGATATTTCTGTATTATAAGAATCCATACTTTTTTCATTCGCTCTCAAAAGACTAGTGATTGGAGGAGTCTAGACATGAATATCTTTTTTAATATTTGTTTGCATTGAGAATAATATGTGGGGGGGTTTTAAAATTTTTTTTTTTTTTTTTTTTTTTTTTTTTTTTTTTTTTTTTTTTTTTTAAGGCTCCATAACTAGTCCTAAATCTTGATCTGTTATTCGTTCGACTAGTGAAACAGATTTATTGGTGTGTACTACTTAGAATTTTTATCAATATCTTGCATTTATTTGTCATATTGTTCTATACATAGCAAATTTGTATATCTTAAAACAATCAGTCCAAAGCCCAGATAAAGAATGAGGGAGTTGTATCGGACAGCTTGTGATCAGTATGAAACTTTATTAGAACAAAATAACGTGAATCTATCAAGTACAGAAAATTTAACTTTCCTTAGACTTTCGTCTATTGAAAATCTGAATTGATTTGGAGAAGTTTTATCTTGATATGGAAAAACTTGCTAAAATTCATCAAATTAGAGAGATTTAGATGATTTTTGCATAGATGCTAAAGCATCAAAATTTATTATCATTTAACTCAAGAACTAATATTAATAGGCACTTTTAGTAATAAAACGTTATTGATGATGTAGAAATAAAATCAATCTTGTCAAGTAAATTGAAATTATGGCTTCTAGTGTTCCTTATTTTTTTATTATTTTATATAATTTTTTAACTTTTTGTTTTTGTAGTGGCTTGCTACTGAACCATGTAGTTCACTAATTTGGCTTGCTTGATTTAGTATTTTATTGCTGAAATGTAATTTTTTCCTTAATTTTCTGATGGCCCTTTTTTTTCAGTTTTTGTTTATTTGTTTGTTTTTTTTTTTTTTTTTTTTTCTAAGCATAGATGAATTAGATGAAGGAACTGATAATTGAAGATAATGTCATTAACATGATTAATGCATTCTCACCTCTATTATGATGACAAGATTGAAGTAATTCAATAAATATTCAATGATAAATGATAGAGATGAAAGACAATTTTAATTTGGTGGATATGGATTTTGAATAGGAGGAATGAAGCTGGAATGAGCATTCTAGATTTTGTGATTGCATATGACTTTATAATAACAAATACTTGTATTAGAAAGAGAGATGAACACTTAAGGAGAAAGCTCAACTTCACAAGACAACAATTGATGATAATAGTAAGCAGTCTTATAAGATAAAATGAGGTCAAAATGTAAAGTTGTTAACCCAAGAATGAAATGGTGGGATTTGAAAGGAGAACTTGAAAATGTTTGAAGGAACAATAGTAGGAGAAATCACTTTGGAGTATAGATGACAAGCAACCTATAGTGAAATGCGAGCAGTGTGTACAAGGTCCGAGAAAAAATTTACCGCCATATCGCTAATCAACAATTTCTAGCAATTTTGACTTCAATTTTACTCAACTTAACTTGAGTACTCTTTTTCCCAACTACCTGGTGTTAGCTACACATATGTGTTTAGTCCATTCCACTCTATCCATGGCTAAGCCAATACACGTCCTAGTCAAGGTTCAAAACTTCGTCTTTGCTCTAAACCTTGACTGTTCTAAACTTTGACCTTAAAAAATTCAAGTTGATTTGGAAAACTAGAGAAGTCTTGGAGAATTTTGTTAGAAATTCGGCAATTTAGAGAAGTTTAAAGAATTTTTACATAATGTTAAAATATGCAAAATTACTATTAGAAATGATGGAAATGAAGTTAAAATAGATACTTTTGACATTTGAAAGTATAAATATAATGGTTTGAAACATGTTTTTACATTAACGATGTTTAACACATATTGCACATTAGATTGTTATATAAAAATAACCAATAAATCACTATATATATATGTCCATATATACATTATGTTAACTCATGTACACATACTATATAATATATAATACATATTAACACATTTATATATATTGTCATACATGTTGAAATACAATTTTTCGTTTAATGATTAAACTTTAAGTTTAACAAACTCTAAATTGTCCATATGAATCTCTCCCTTGATCTCTATGCAACACTCGTGTTTGTGATAAATAGTTCAATTTATAAATTTTTTTAGGGAGCATGAGTTTCTTTTTGTTTTGTTTATAAATATTTTTATCAACCTGTTGTGTTATGAAGTTCAAAATCTTATGCTTTTAAAACTTTGCTGGATTTGACAATTTTGAAAGAACGTTGTGGAATTTCTCAAATTTTTTATTTTTTCTTACATTGTAATGTTGTTTCAATGACTAAAATATCAAATAATTAGGTTAATTTTGATGAAATTTTCCTAGTGTTGCCAAAGTTTTGCTTGGGCCTTGCCTAGCTCCCTCGAGTACCTAAGTGGTGACCAAGACACCTATAATGAGGTGTTTATTAATTTCCTTTTTTTTTTTTGAAGACTTTGACAAATTTTTATTTTAATAATTTATTAAAATGAAAAAATATATTATTTATTTTACACATGCACACATATAAACACATATATATGGAGTGAGAGATCAATTGATAAATAAATAATCTTTAAGGACTTCTATGGTTTGCCTTAGACCATTGAGACTTTGCCTAGGCCTTGCTCTGCCTCACCTTATAGTGGCTTACCAACTAGGTCTTTCTACCTTGACAACACTAAATTTACCTAATTTCCAAGCAATCATCCTAGTGTGTGGAATGAAGGAACTAAATGTATATGAAAAGGTCAAAAGACATTCTAGGAGAGTCATACGAGATAGGACCTTTAATAAGAAGTTTGGTGGTGGAATGAAAAAGTGGAAGAAAGTAGTAAAAGCAGAAGTAAGGGAGGGAAAAATCTTAATTATCTTAAATATGTTAAATATTTTATACCATACTACATTTTAAATATTTCATTAAATAAACTTGTTCCCTCTCAAAAAAGAAAGCAAGAATCAAGGAATCTTTGTAAGATAAGATGAGGTCAAACAAAAATGTCTAACTACCATTCAAAAAAATACTAGATGAAAATCATTTGGAATATCTAAGTGTAGTATTGTTGAGGCAGAAAGATGAACTTAGGTGTTAAGCTTCTATAACGCAAGGCAAGGGTAAGGCAAGGTCTAGATGGGTCTAAGATAGACCATAAAATAATTATTTAAAGGTCTTTTAAGAATATTTATTTATTCATTGGTTTCTTACTTCATGTATGTATGTGTGTGTGTGTAAAATAAATAATATATTATTGACTTTAATATATTACTTAATTTTTATTAATTTAGGATTTAAAATAAACTTTTCAAGTATTAAAAAAAAAGAAAATTTATAAACACTCCCTCATGGCGCCTTAATCACCACCTTGGTGCTCAATGGGGCTGGGGGTCTAGACATTGATTAGGCGAGGCCTTGGCGACACCTTTTTTTTTAACAAGAACTTTATTAATAATAATAAAAATTACAACTGAATTGTACATTAGTGAACTACAAACTTCGTTTTGTTGATGCTTTGTATCACAAGGTATTTGATCACCAAGAAGGTAACTTCTTGCTTTTTTTTTTGTTGTTAAACCAATATTAGAATAGACATAGTTTTATGCTAGGGGAACATGATATCACTATATTTAAGTCGGTCTTTTTATCTGAAATATATGCTATCAAAGTGGATGATTGAATAGAGCGTGACCACGTTTGACACTGGAAGAGAACCCTGATGTTGTCTAGGTTGTTAACCTCCCTGATAAGTACAGACCTTTTTGTTTTTATTTATTTATTTTTTTGTAATTGTATTACTGTATTCCTTGGACCTACAGACAGGTTTGAAGTTTTGTTGCATGAGAATTCCTGTTCCTGTACTTTACCGTCTTGGTACTCCTTTTGGCCCTTTTTCGAAATTTGTAAATTTAGTTTTGGGTTCCTAAAGATTTTGATCCTTTGGACAATGTTCTATCTCATCAATGATGATAATTTGTAACCAGTCAAATGTGATGTTATGACAGGTTATGCAATTTGAATCATTAGCAACAAGGATTCATGCATCAAGCTTAGATGTTTTGGAACTGCTGAACTCCCTCCATCATAGTCTCCCTACTGAATTGAATTCTGCATCTATAGAGGTATGTTGCTTTACCCACTATGATACTATGGAAAGAGCAACAGTTTGAACATTTTGTTCGTTATGATTGGAAGCTTTGTCCATGATTTTGACTGTCAAATACAGCATAGTTATCTACTTAAAAGAATAAGAGATTGCTAGAGTTGTTACCATAACTATAAAGTAAGATTAGTTTGCTTGATGTTTAGACAAATGTTGATATGTTTTCAAGGATATAGCATGTTATAACTTTTTCCACAAGTTGATCAATGCAGTCATGGCTTTGGTGAAATACATTAAGTTTCAATGTGTGATGCAGACAAATATTGCTATCTTCTGATATTGTGTTGTTTACAGCACTGTATAGAGAAACTTCAATGCGTTAAATGTGAACAAACATTATCTGTCATTAACGATGCTGTAAGAGATCAAGTCGACAATTCTGTTGCCAGTTCAGAGAGCATGGTGAAGATTGCGGACTCTTTGAGCTTGACATCTAATCAGGAACTTTTGATGGAGGCTGTTGCACTTGAAAAGGTGAAAATGCAGGCTGAGCAAGAAGAAAAGGATGAGGAGGCCAAGTACATTGATCAAATAATTGCTCTTGTCACTCACATGCATGATGTACTTGTTAAAGTGAAACAAACCCAGAGCACTACTACTGTACCAATTCCTCCTGATTTTTGTTGTCCTCTCTCCCTTGAGTTGATGACAGATCCAGTTATTGTTGCATCTGGACAAACATATGAAAGGGCTTACATTAGGAAATGGCTCGATCTTGGTCTGACGGTTTGTCCTAAAACCCATCAAACTCTTGCACACACTAATCTAATTCCTAATTACACTGTCAAGGCATTAATTGCAAATTGGTGCGATTTGAACAATGTGAAAATGCCCGACCCGGTGAAGTCGATGAACTTAAACCAGACTTCAGCTCTTCTTGCTCATGCAGATTCTGGTGCCAAAGATTCACAGCAACCCATTTTTCCATCCAACAGAATGGGCCATTCAAGGTCACCAGAGTCTAGTAGATTGACCTCATCAAATAAAAGTTTGTCCTCATCAAGTGGAACCCACCACGAAAGAGCATCTCTATCACTTGCTCGATCAGATTCAGAGGGAACCATGGGTGATGGACATGTAAATGATTCTGAGTTGGATATGGTTAGGATGTCATTTGCAAGTTCTGAGGAAAGGGAAGCAAACTTGGTGCGGAGAAGCATTGGTTCTGGTAGCCAAACTATGATGGCATTAACTAACGAAGCTTCTGAAGGAGGAGGTGATGAGCAATTTCAGGGCCACAATCGAAGTACTTCAGTTTCTAGTTCTGTTTCTAACACAGAGTATCAGCAAGATGCTTCGGGAAATGTGAATGAAGTATCCCAAGTGTCTGGTGATCTGACCCACTATAGCAGTGATGCTTCTGGTGAAGTGAAGTCAGAACCCTCTGCTCTGCCTTCTTCTGTTTCACGTAGAGAACCTGAGTTTTCTCCTCGTTTGGTGGAGACAAGGTCTAGAAGTCAAACCATCTGGCGGAGGCCAAATGAAAGATTTGTCCCAAGGATAGTTTCTTCTCCGGCGATTGATACAAGAGCAGACCTTTCAGGTGTTGAGACGCAAGTCCGGAAATTAGTTGGGGACTTGCAAAGTACTTCTGTTGATCTACAAAGAGCTGCCACTGCTGAACTTCGCCTCCTTGCTAAGCATAACATGGACAATAGGATAGTGATTGCAAACTGTGGAGCCATAAGCTATTTGGTTGGTCTGCTTCGCTCTTCTGATGCGACAACTCAAGAAAATGCTGTTACAGCACTTCTCAACTTATCCATCAATGACAATAATAAAGCAGCAATTGCAAATGCTGATGCAATTGATCCCCTCATTCATGTTCTTGAGACAGGAAGCCCTGAGGCAAAGGAGAATGCGGCTGCAACACTTTTTAGCCTGTCTGTTATTGAGGAGAACAAGGTCAGGATTGGGAGATCTGGAGCAATAAGGCCACTGGTTGAGTTATTAGGCAATGGAACTCCCCGAGGCAAGAAAGACGCTGCGACAGCTTTGTTTAATTTGTCTATATTTTTTGACAACAAGGCCCGAATTGTGCAGGCTGGTGCCGTGAAGTACCTGGTTGAGCTAATGGATCCTGCAGCCGGGATGGTGGATAAGGCTGTAGCTGTTTTGGCTAACCTTGCAACAATACCTGAGGGCCGGGTTCAAATAGGGCAGGAAGGAGGGATTCCTGTTCTTGTTGAAGTGGTTGAACTAGGCTCAGCGAGGGGAAAGGAAAATGCGGCTGCGGCTCTTTTGCAACTTTGCACGAGCAGCAATAGGTTCTGCAACATGGTGCTTCAAGAAGGAGCTGTCCCTCCCCTCGTTGCATTATCACAGACAGGCACACCTAGAGCTAAGGAAAAGGTGTGATGATTTTAAATCTTTCCTTGACTAGTTTTCCGCTATTTATTTACCAATTGAAAATAAAGAAACCATTTTTCTTTTATTTCTTTTTCTTTGTTATTTTTTTAATCTCCCTAAATGTTTTCTCTAGATTCTGTATGTTAAAAAGTTCGAAAATTTCCTGCTTTTTGCAGGCTCAGGCGCTTCTTAGCTACTTCAGAAATCAGCGGCAGGGTAATGCAGTGAGGGGCTTATCTTGACCATACAATTCATGTGTTTGGATATCGGTGTAAAGCAAATTGCACTGGTGAGTTTTCAAAAAAATGGTGTATGAACTACTGTCCTGCCAATAACTGTGGATGAGTAGCTATTGTTGTGATGTTTGATTGTAAGGGAAAAAACAAATGGAAAATAAGAAGAGAACAATAGAAAAAAAAAAAAAAAAAAAAAAGCAAAAACAAATTGCGACGGGAAGATGACTGGCTTATACACGCACATTCATGTCTCTGTGACAGTAAATTGTATTAGAGCCACCAATATCTGCAGCCTCCGGTCTGAGGTTTCAAAGCTGATGGGCATTCTTTTCAACTTTCTTAAACCTAATTTCTTTCTGCTTTACTTCCCTCTAAAAACTCAAATTAGTCTGCAATTTGTGCATTATATTGTATCATATCTTTCTTTTATCTTTTCTCTATATTTTCTTTTATGTCAATCTTATTTTATTTTATTTTAAATTGTTTGTACTATAGAGATTTTCTCCATGAAACAGTGTTTGTGATAATTTTTATACCTATTTACTTACCGAAACTAATTGTGACAAAAGCTCCTCTTTCTAGAATCCTGGTTTACGTTGCCAATTTGTAAGTCACTGCTAACAACAAGCCCCCCTTTTCTACGTACTTAAATGAATTATTTGCTAGCGCATTGGGGTTGACAATTATCGTTCAATATTGATAATCTTGCCTTAGTTGTTATTGTTATCTCCAAAGGTGACATTCTCTCTATCTTGATATTTTAAACTGAGTGAAATTTGAAGCATCACTCGTCATGTGTCTTGGACAATTGTGATCTGAGTACCATGGCCTACCTTTCAAACCATCCTAAGTTACATGAAAAACACTTCATTTGAAACTCAAAAGTCTTTTTTGGTTCTTTAGGGTTGTCGTTAAATTACTCTGATCGCCTAATCTAGTTTACCCCTTCCGTAAGGGGCTGTCACCTTTCTTATGATTAGACCTACTGGATTTTGTGCAAATGTTGGTCCTCCCCAGCATATTCTTGCAGATCTCTTGGCGACTTTTATAGCGCAAGCTTGCCAGTACCGTATAACAGATATCATGCCAAGCATTCTTATGGTCATTAGTAAATTTGGTCATTGTCAATAAAGTCTCAACCTTTTTGAGCAATTGCGCTTTTTCATTTGCGCAATCTGAAGCTCCTCTTTTTAATTTGCTTGTGAGGTCATTATGGCATAGCGTTGGTCGCAGTACCCAAGACCCGACCCGACTCGATCGAGCTAAGCAAAATGGGTCGAGTTGGGTTGGGTCCCACTTTTAAAACCCACCCGATGAGGTCCAAGTGAAATAATCCGACCACTACAAGTCAAGCTTAGGTTTGATAGAAGTCCGACCCTGAAAGCCGACTTGACCCGTAGATGTTTCCACTTGAGTAGTGTCCAGCTTGCATTCACTAGTGCTTAGCTCAGCCCACTTGGATGTTTAGTTTGCCCAGCTCATGGGCATCGTTTTTCACTTTTCTGCATTTTGTTTTTTATTCATCTTCATTGGCCAACAACACTGCTCGACTAGCCCTACACTTTTTTTTGCATTTGCTCTTGTTGCAACCTTGCGGTCCTTGCCCTAACCGATCCAGTTGGTAGCCATCCTTATCGCCTCTGTGCCTTTGCAACCTACCGTGATGCCAATGCATGATTGAGATCATCATCAAACCAGTGCCGGGTTGGGGCAACAATAGCAAGTCCTTTTCCAGGCAAGGAGGCAACATGAATCTATTTTCATTGCCTTATTATTAAAATTTTTCTTACAATTGGGTCCACCAGATAACCTATGGACCTAACCCACCCTAAGATAGGGTTGGGTCCACGATTACCCTCTGCCCAAGTCGGGTGGCATCGGCTGGTGTGGGTGGGTCGGGGCCCAAATCCAACCCTAACCCTAACCCGCCTATGACCAACAAGGTTACACTCTTAAGGCATTCATGGGTTTTTAGTTTTTACCTTTTTTTTTAAACTTCAACAAAGATCATCAAAGTCATTAAAAGTCTTACACATAAATTTTTGAAAATCATGTGCATCAACAAGGATCATCAAATATCCACTTGGGGTGTAAGGGACCCGACCCAACCCAACCATTATGGGTCGAGTTGGGCTGGGTTTAATAAAAGGAAAAAACACATTTTTATACAAAAAAATAAAAATAATTACATAAATATAACTATTATCAATTTTATACATACACCAAAAACTTAATATCAAAAATATCAAAAAATATTGATTAATAAGTATTAATACAACATTAGCATATAACCAATATAACATTAGTATAATATTTAGTTTATAAACAATAATATAACATTGGTATATTATTAATATAACATTAATATACAATATTATAAAAATTATTAATATAACATTAATATACAATATTATAAACATTAATATACAACATTAATATACAATGTTAATATAACATTAACATTAATATAACATTAATAACATTAATATTATTAACATAACATTAATATACAATATTATAAAAATTATCAATTAACAATTATTAATACCAAAAATTAATATACAATTAGTATAACTTTAATATACTGTCAATTTACACTGATATAAAAGTTATCTTATAAATAATGGTATGCAAATGGTATAATATTAGTATACTTTTAATTTATTGTTATTTTAATGTATTATCCTGTTATAATAACATTAATTTACTAACTTTTGGTATACAATTGTATAATATTTGGTATATACATACCATCATAAACATTTGGTATACCAATTTTTTCCTTTGTATACAGAATCAACATAAAAAATCATATCAATTTAAAATCTCTAAATTCTCATGAACCCCATCAAACCCCAAGACCACACCCACCTGTTCCGGCACCACCACCGGATTCACCAAATGAACCACCAATAAGACCAACATCTCCAACAATGTCGTTGACAAACTCCCAGATTCCTCAAGCCCTAGCTCCTCTGATACCGATGACTCCCACAACTGACACACTGCGGCAGCGTCGACGACAAATGCTGGAGATTCTACTGGCGTCGACCCTCCCGTGAGCTTACACGATCTATGGGTTTGAGGCTTGATCGTGAGCTTCTTCACAACCACCATGTGCAGATCTGTTCGCAGATCAGGTTGCTATTCACAACCACCGCCGCCATCGCCACCACACCACTACCATCATGATTCCTACTTGTTGCTTACTGCTCGTCGTGACACCTTCTTTACCCATTTGCAGATCAGGTTGGTGTTCACAACCTTTGCAGATTTGTTCGCAGATCAAGTTGTTGTTCACGACCACCACTGCCACCGCCACCACACCACCACCATCACTTGATTTTTGGCAATTAGGCGAAGGTCTCAGCAGCCAGAATACTAAGAGAAAGCGATTTGCAAGGGAGCCATGGTGCCCACGCTCATAGTTTTCGTCGTCACTGTAGCCCCTACCTCTTATCCTTCGTTCGTTGTTCACCCCTGCCCCTGTTGCTTTTTGTGCTTCTTCTTCTCCTTTTTCTTCTTCGCCAGAACTATCAGAGTCTCGATCTTGCAACGATCTACAATAGTTGTGTCCTAGTGGATCTTGAGCAGTGGCTAGGAGACAAGATGCAGCAGTAAGACTTGCGGAACAAAGTCCCGGCGGATCTTGCAGCGACCTACGACAGCGGTGTCCCGGTGTTCCATGCTCTACTGCTCCGCTTCAAAATCTAGTTGCTCGCAATAACCTGTTACAATTTCAGCCGTTCCTCGCCTCAAAATCTGGTTGTTCTTCGCCTCAAAATCTTGCTGTTCTTCGCCTCAAAATCTGATTGCTCATAGCAACTTGGCCCAACTTCAGCTAAATGCACCGTCCCACTACAAACTCCTTTCCTTTCAAGCAACAATGATGGCTTTGATAACTTGTGGGATGAAAGTTGAGAAAAAAAGTGAAATCGTTGTCTTCCGCGACGAAGACGAACAGGACAAAGAAGTCATCGCCGAAAAACTCCCAAATTTTCCAAGCTCTAGCTCCTTCGATGCCAACGATGGAGATACAGAGGAAGTTGAAAAAAGAAGTAAAAATATACAAAATTGAAAGAGATCAATAAATCTGGTATATTTGATAATAGTTTAAATTTTATGTTATAATCGAAATTTTATCAAAAAGCAGAAATATTATTGTGATTAACTTTTTTATCTGACATTTTTTATAATTTTTTCTTAATAAAATAACTAGGTAGGTTAGGTCCTTCAAATTGGTGGCCCGAATAAGATAGGTCAAGTGTCAATTTTTAACCAAAAAAGGTTAGGTTTCACCTAACCCAACCCAACCTATATATAACATTTTTTTTTTCGGGGCTTACTCAATGTGGAAAACCAACACTTGTGCTTCATACTTTAGGTACAAAGCTTATGTGCAAATAATAAGAATGGCTTCATGGTGAGCAACTCCTTTTATAGGAGAAGAGTTCAACTTATTCTTCTTTCTACGCAACGTAGGACTCAAACAATAAGAGGAAAATAAATTATTGAATGTCTGTGGTTGTTTTTTCATTTCCATGCACTTAAATAATACACCAACAGATGCTATAGAACTAAAATAAAGGGAAGGAGAAGATTCTAATTTCTAGGATACATAGGAAAATTAATTAAATGTTGACAATAAAAAAAAAAACATTAATACTATTACATCATTTCCATGTATATCTTTATAATGATATGATACTAGCAAATATATGAGCATATTCTTATGATTCAAATATAATATATGAAAAATATATTCTATAATGTTATGCAAACCAGTTACTTGTTAGCCTTTTTATTTTTCATATCATATACGTTATAATATTATAATTTATCAACTTATAATTATTATTTTTATTCTTATTAAATCATATCAGATTAGTAAATAGTCTTATTAGCATACACTTATTTTTGAAAAAACAAACTAATTTTGATATAAATCATATGCTCATCTCATCGTATTATTAAAAAAAATAGCCAAAAGGATTGCTTTAGTTAAAAAGTCATTGTTAGATCATTTGCTAATGCTATAAATGTCTAAATAATAAATGTCGGGGCTCCTTCCCTAGGCCGAAAGGCAGCCTGACCAGCACAGTTGCCCAACGAACCCACTCATCATATCAAGTTTGTTCAACCACTGTTAAGCCTTTCCAACTCATCAACAACAAGTGATATCAGAATAATTGAAGACTCAAAAGCGAAAGTAAGCAAATATATAAAGAGTGTTTATCGTATTACATATTGTCTTGTCCAAAATCAATGTGGCTTAGTGAGTAGTAAGACCAGAATTTTACCTATAACCAACATTTTCAAAACGGTGCATATATGCATGAACAGTAAAAATGAAGTAATACCTAAATGCATGACATAATATAAAAGTAGTTATAAAATAGTGCAATAGTTATAGAAAACATCTCAAATACATGCTAGTAAAAAAAATTGTATCCAGGCTAAGGTTAAATCTGCAAATCTAACCTATGGCATCGCTCGAGTGGGTCCTGAGTCAGGCGTACAGGCCACTCAAGCGGCTCATGAGCTAGGTGTATTACTCGAATACCCTAACCCCATGCTCAATCCTTGAGTGTTGTGACTCAGGCGGGTTCTGAGGTTAGGCATACTGATCATATGCCCTAACCTCGACTCCCGACCCTTAAGTCTAATCTTAATCACATGAAACCATTTAAACCATGTCATTTCACACAAGTTTTATGCAAGGAACACAAGTTACAAAAAATACTTGAATCAAACTACTTACCTCGGGTCCGACACACCGATGTACCATCAACACTCGGCCTGGTCTCCCAGTTTCACTCAATTTGTATTATTTAAACTCAATTTCAGTTATTTTTAGAATGTTGCTTAATTCCCTTACTCAACTATCCCTAATTGGTCTTGATTTACCTAAATTTGATTCGATCAAATTCGATCAATCGGTCAAACCTGGTCAAAATTGGTCAACATGATCAATTTTGGTAATCTTTGGTTAATTTGGGTCAAATTGGGTCAAATTAGGTCAAAGTTGGCCGATTTAGGCCAAAATTCTCAAATTCTAATACTTAGCCGAAATTCAAGCTTTTTGCTCTCTTTGCGCAGTGAATTTGTCAATTTTTTTGCGATCAATCCGTACATTGGATTTGCACAAAAATTTTCAGATTTCATCTACACCTCTTAAGCATTCACCAAAATTTTAGATTCTAATTTTTGGACATCATTTGCTATGGTTTCTATGTGCGGTAACAGGGACTGTGAAATCTCATATCCTATGTGATAGGCAGTCAATTGGTGTTTTAGTTGACCCCTTTACCCAATTTAGATTGGGGCGAAATTTGGTACACATAATCTTGATATGTCCAACGACCACTGCACCAAATTGCAACTCAAAATACCCACTTTTGGTCAATCAATTGGTTTCCTACATTCTATGTTATGTAACAGATCGTTCAAATGTTCAAGTTTCCTATGGTTTGCAAGTGCCTAAACATCTCTATTGCTCCATTGATTTGAGGCCCTATATTACATATTTGTAATACTTGGATCATAGAATACTGACAGTTCAAGTCTCATCTCAAAATGACAAGCAACCATGGTTGTAATCATTCTTAAATACACCCTATAACTTAGCACATATCAATAGTTCAAAATATTTTTAAGTACCAAATCCTTACATGTAACTAGGCATTTTGACATGGACACAAAACTATGTAACAAAGACTTAGGGGTTGGGGTTTATATCTCCCTATAGCCTCAGGTGTAAGGTTTAAAACGCCTCAAATCATAATCCAAACGGATGTCCGAAGCTACTTCAAATGCTGCCTCAAAAATGGCTCAAAGAACTGTCTTCTGTTGGAATTGTTGTAATAGTTGATCAACTAGTCAACTTCAGTGCCTTGTAAAATAGGTTTAACACTTCAGTTTTCGATTTCCATCACTTGGAGATTAAAGTATACAAGATAAGGAACAAAACAAGGGGTTTTACCTCAGGAATGGACCTTGAGTGGTTAGGAATCAATACCTTGAAGTTTGCTCCAATACAATTTTCTATTGGTTTCCAGTTGCAATAGTGTCAAACAACCCTTTTTGTGGTCATTTCAGTTCAAACGGATGTGGGATTCGACCAACGGCCTATGCAATGTTGTAGAAGGGATTGAGAGCTTTCCAAAGAGTCCAAGATCACAGAAAACAGATTCAAGATGAAGTAGAAACAGATTGTTGAAGATGAGTTGCAAAAATAGAAATGAAAATCTGCTCATTCGTTGAGGTTTTGTTGCATGTTGAGGTATCCTTGTATGGCTAAAAGGGGTGCCACGTGGCCATCCACGTGGCTCATGAGCTGCCATGCATGGTGCCTTATTGTCACCATCCATTGGCTTAGTTAGGAGGTTGATTAAATTGGCAAAACCCATGGTTTTGCCATGGGTTTTGTTGGTCTATCGGATGAAAAATGGCTGAAATTTTGTGAAAAAATGTAGGAAAATTTAGAGAAAACGAAGAAGATGGTTGTTCGAGCAGGCCCACGTGCTCGGTCCAAAATCGCGTGGGTCGTCGGTCCGAACTGCATGGGCCGAGCCCATGTGGCTTATTTCGGCCTGTGCGACTGATTTGACCATTTTTTTGTTTTTATTCCTCCCTTCTTGTGTGTATGTATACATACATACATACATACATACATACATACATATATATATATATATAATTCATTTTTTCTTTTTTTTAATTATAATTATTTGATTAATCCACTTAGGTATTACACAAATTTTCATCAAAGTCTTTACTATTTCTCAATTTTAACCATTTAAACACCTTTTCCCAAAATTTGCATTTTTCTCCCAAAAATCCAATAATCACTCAGAAAAATCATATTTTCTCCCAAAAATCATATTTTCATCATAATTAATGTATTCTTTTCCCAAAATTGCATTCTTCAATTATTCTAATTTTCTTCAATAAATGATTAAAAATTTAGAAAAATTGAAAAAATTAATGTATTTTCATTAAAATTTTAGAAAAATATATGAAAACGCATACATCGAACTCATTAATTTGTATGTGAAAATATGGGTCGTCACAATAAATTTATTTTATTAAACCAATTATGGGTTGTTTGAGATAATACCAAATTGTTGGAGGGGAGATCCATCTAAGTAAACTAAGAATATGATTGTCTATGTATACTACAAGCAAAAGAATATAATCCTAATGATTATGCAAACAAATTATTGTTAAGAGTTTAGTATTAATATTATAGATAAAGTAATTTTATGTTTATAGATTGTTACTTTATAGATTTACACTTAAAGTGATAGAAAAAGCTTGATAGAGTTTTAAATTTCTATATATATAATAAACATCACATATAGTGCTAGTTTATCTATCCATTGTAGTTTACAAAATTAATTTTTAATTTTTAAAATAATTAATACGTCTAAATATATATATAATATTATGGACTTCTAAATTTGATGTATCTGTTGTAACAAGTTTATGATCTCTTTAATAATGTCAACATTTATTGGACATATAATAAGAGAACAAAGTTTATCCAAAAACAAATGAAGAACAAAATTAACTACATATGATATTGTATACACATAGAATAAATTATAAATTATTAATTGTGATTCATTGACGTAGCATATAACATTTGTCTTTTCTGAATTTGTGATGATTGAAAACTATGTATTTAAATAACTCGAAGCTAAATCAAGAAGGTGGGCTGCTCTCTCTCTCTCTCTCTCTCTCTCTCTCTCTCTCTTTCTCTCTCTCTCTCTTTATCTGCTTTAGTTCCATATTGTTGGCACATGATGGAAAGAAAGAAATGGAGCACCTCTTTAATAGACTTCCATTTACAAAGCTAAATGCAATGTAATTCTCCATATGCCGTATTGGTGAGAATGGAGAGATAGGAGGGTGATTTTCCAATATAAGGTGCTTCCCCTTCAATTTTTCACATTGCATCTTGAAGCATTAATTTATTCTTTATCCCACATTGATAGGAAAAAAGAAATTAAAATGGGTGGCTCTAGTATAACGTGCTTCCTCATTAGTTATTTTGACATTCAACTTTTGCAATATAATTCTCTACATCTCGCATTGGTAACGAATAAAAGATAGAAGGGTGGACCTCCAATATGAACTGCTACCTCTTCAATCTCAACATTTCATCTTAAAGTATTAATGTTCTCTTTGTCCCACAATGGTAGCGAAGAAAAAAATAAAGTAAGGGCTACTCCAATATAAGAAGCTTGCACATCAATTAATAAAAGTTGTTATATCTCACATTGGTAAGGAATGAGAGATAGAAGGGAGGATCTCTAATAGAAAGTGCGTCCCAGTCAATCTTCACATTTCATCATAAAATATTAATGTCCTCTTTATCCCACATCAATAAAGAATGTGAGATAGAATGGATGACTCCAATATATAATCTTTACCATTAGGTTGTAGTTTAATGTTTTTATTATCCCATATCAATAAAGAGATGTGAGATAAAATGGGCAAACACTAATATAAGGTGCTTTCCTTCTCTATCTTTTCATTTCTTGCTTGATGGGCTTTTTTACTTTGCAAGTGAAAATGTGGAGGTTGGACAAACCTACCACCCTCCGGACTAACGGGTTGGTCAGGTTTAGCCTTTTAAGTAGGAGGTTGGGTAAAAGAAATCACTATCCGACATGGTTGGGTTGGGCCAAGTTTTATGTTCAACTCGACTCAGCTCGACCTATTTACAGTCCTAATACCCACCATGAGACATAACACCACTTTCTTGTCTTCAAAATTTGACTTGGAGGTACAAGTAGTGACTTTGAGGCTTTTCATTTCGACTTTCTTCTTGTTGGATGAAACATCTCCTTGAGTTTTCATTTGGTAATGATATGTCCCAATTTGCTACAATTATTCTTGCTAGATGAAGCCTCTTTATTCTCAAATGAGTCCTTGAGCTGTAGTTTGTTCGTGATATGTCCCAATTTGCCACAATTGTAGCAAACAATGTCATTAGACTTGACACTAGATTTCCTACTAAATTTGTAACTCTTTTTGAATATGTTGGACTTAGCCCTTCTCATAAATGAATTTACTAAGTTTTTTGGATAACACTATTGGTTACCCTGCAAGTATACAAGTTTGCACTAGTATTAACCAGTGAAACAAGCTATCATCCTCAGGGAAAATTGATTTATTGAAATACCTTGAATCCCAATTTAATGTTGATTTCAATTTTATCAAGACTCTAATTAAAGTGAGTGTATCAATTCTGAACAAGAATCTAATTTATCGAAAGCAATTAAACTTTGTTTTTGAAAACTATATAAAAGGGTTGTCTTGGATAGTAAATGCTGCTCTTGACCAATGATTCTCATTTTAGATCATGAAATATCTACACTATGAGTTCTAGCACCTGTAATTGAAACCCTCTCCCGAGGGGCTTCAATATCTATTAGTGTTGTCTTATAATGCCCTCTCCCAAGGTGCTTAATCAACAACGTTATGTAATCAAAAGTCTTGTGCAACCCCCCAGAAAAGTTAACAACCCTCTAGTCAATCAACTATTCTAAGTCTATACTACGACAACCACCCATTAGACCTATCTTTCGAGTTAGTCTAATGTCTTAAACTCATCATGTCTATGGCCAGTAAACATCAAGCATTAAGCATACACAATATAGAATAATATTTTTAAATCAATAACTTCAACAAGATATCACACTTCAAACATTGAACATTCACATCCCAAACAAAGAAAACTAACTAGCTTGACATTAAAGTAATTGAAAACATTAAATAATATTGAACAAAGTTAATTATACTCAAAACTTGATAAAAATCTTCAACCCCTTCTTGAAACCTTTGTTTTTGCCTTCCTCAGCCGTCACAATCGAGTTTTTTCGAATTAGCCATGTTTGGGCTCTAATAATCTCCCCTATTTATAGGCCCACACTAAAAAAATCCTAAAAATATGAGAGATTCGATAATTAATCATGTGATCGCGGTCAGTATTATTCTTCAATGAAAACTTGGATTTCCCTTATTTTGTGCATTGCGGTCTATTGTTTTTGTCCACAATCCATGTTCTGGCTACTACGATCACTAAATGACCGCCTGCGGTAACTAGTGAGTTATGATCTCGCTCTTTCTTCCTTCAGCTACCTTGATCGTCAGTTATTCGACCGCGGTCACTTGATGCTTTCTCATGATTTCCTCTTATCTTTGCTTTTATATGATGCAATTCTCCATTGGCTTTACCCTGAACCTGCAATACACTAGAATTTCTTCCCCAGACATCATTTTCTCATAGAAAAGCTTTAATTCTCAAAAACAAGGCTTATAATGCAATAAAACATACAATTCCCTAATCTACATGCTCATGCTACTAATTATGCATAACTTTGCCTAATTTTCCTCTTATTTCCTATAAAATGCAATAAATCACATATACTAATGTTAACTTACTGTGCAATTAACAAATACCCCAAACTTAGATTGTTGTTCGTCCTCGAACAATGACTCTAATTTAAGGTGCTATCCCATGCCATAAAAATATATTCATTTTTTTTCAATCATCATTTTGACCTCTATCTTTCATCCCTGCCGTATGATTTATTAACACATCCTTAAGGTCATTCGGGTTGTCTAGATTTTCAGCTCATCTGCTATTCTTCTTTAACTTCACCCTCTCATTTGCCAATATCTTAATCATCCTAGACTTTCTAGGTGATTTGTAGGCACCATCCCACTCACAGAAATCCTTTTCTAATACCTAGGTACACAGACCTTCTCAATTCTCTCCTTTATCTATCTTCTACTTAGTTCAAACTATAGTCAGGGTCAGAAGTCTTTTTTTGAGGTTGTAACGTGGTCTGGTTCAAGGTAGAAGTGTATTAGAAATTTAAATCTGACTCAAGTATACACTCATAGTAATAATACCAAACTAGTTTGTTTGATTTTCTCTATATAGCTTGATCATTTATGTTCAATCCCTTGTTTTTCTTCGTTCATGCTCACAAGCTTATCTTCATAACTCCCCCAAACTTATTTCATCTTGTGCACTCCAAATTATACCCACATGTACACTCATACAAAAGTAGAAAGTTTAGCTATCATTGACAATATGGAAGTACTGAATAAATATAACATTTTTTTGTAAGCATACACAAAACAAAAAATTGAAACAAAAATTAAAAACATATGTATTTCAATGTTAGCATCCCCTCCTTCTTTCACATCATTAGAATAGGCAGTATTAAAACTATGAGTGCACACAAATAGGTCTATCTGAGATATTCATAAAAGGATAAAGTGTTTATATATAATGTTTAGGTTCAAAACAAGAAAACAAGCTATAAGGATCAAAATTGGCTACAAAGGATTATAAATGCTGGGACTGGCCTTTAGGCTAGGACTCAAACAATGATGACCTACTTCATTTCCTTCTTAAAGTCATTCCTAAGCAGTGTTCAAGACAGATTTGATTATTTCAAAGGTCTGAGGGAAATTTTCTCCATTTGTGATTGGTTTCTACTCCTTACTTTCCTCAGCTTTGGATTCTCAATCTACCTAAGACTCAAGGGGTCAGTAAAAGTCAAATTTTAGACAAACCGAGCACACAGACTGTTTGAAGGAACCCCAGATCTTTGCTTCACCATACTAAAGGAATTTCACAATTTCATACTCAGTGAATATAATGGCCTACTTTAAGTCCTTCTTAAAGTTATTCCTAAGCAGTGTTCAAGACAGATTTGATTATTTCAAAGGTCTGAAGAAATTCTCTCCATTTGTGATTGGTTTCTACTCCTTACTTTCCTCAGCTTTGGATTCTCAATCTACCTAAGACTCAAGGGGTCGGTCAAAGTCAAATTTTAGACAAACCAAGCACACAGACTGTTTGAAGGAACCCTAGATCTTTGCTTCGCCATACTGAAGGAATTTTAGAATTTCATAAGTCACTCAGTGAATATATATATATATATATTATTTATTTTGTGATTATATAGTTATGGCATGGACAATCTATCCTGAATCATTTCCTAAATGCTTTTAAAGTATGCAAAACAAAGTACTAAGAAAGAAAATACTATGAAAGTGACAGAAACTAACAAAAACTAAACTTGCTTGTTGTGCGTCGAAGCGTTATGCACATACCCCCAAACTTGAATGGTGCATTGTCCTCAAGAGCATATTGATTCGCATATGTAGGAAAGAACACAACATGACATGCATTCAGAAATAGAGAAATTAGTCTGGAGAGCACAAAAAATTGATGCATAGGCATTACCATTAACAAAAATTAATGCATCAACAAAAACAATTATCCATAGTCAACAGGAGTGGAGTTTAAAGTAGCAAAGACATAGAAAAAGCAAAGGAAACCAGGACTCAGATGTCCTCTCCAAAAACTTTGGCCTCAGTAATAAAATCATTCACATCCCCTCTGTCATCGTCATCATCGTCTTCATTGTTGACTATTGGTGGAGTCGGGGGAGCTGGTGGTGCACAACATGTCATGGCCATGTAGGGCAGGCAAAATGAAGGGGGAAGATATGCCTGTGCCATAGTCGGATCAGCGCGATGGAGCTACTGAATAAGATAGGCCATCCAGTGCATCAATGATATGCTCAGAAGGTGGTGTGGTAGAAGATGATGGTGTGGCAGTAGTCGAGGAAGATAGTGGTGCGTTACTAGGAGGTGCAGGGACTGCTGCGGTGCTGGCCGGGTCAGCGGTTGGCTGAGGCAACTCTGTGGAGGCCTGGCGCCTCTTAGAAAAAGTGGTAGTGAGCATCTTCACAGCAATATGATTCTTCATCTTCAATAGGGGCTCACTCCATTCCCACACGACCCTAACTCTTTTGCATAACTCGGTGATGAGGGTAGGGTGGGGAAGACCTACATTGGTTTTGTTGACGGTAGATCGTATAGAGCTGGAGATGATTGTCCCAACGTTGATTGGGAGCCCCTTCATAATACAGTAGACCAACATAGCTCTCTCTATTGTGACCTTGTTAATGTCTAAGGAAGGAAGAAGATTAACACAAACTAAATATAGCCAAACCTTAGTCGGGGTTTGAAACATCGTCTTCACCAAGTTGACGGGCCGATTATTGTAACAAATCCAAGAGGTCGCTACATCAACACATAGAGTCCGCAACACATCGTCCGATCGAATTGAGGAAGAATGGTATAGTATTCATCTGGAGAATCTGCAGGAAGGCCATATATGTCATTGATGGCTGTTGCACTAAATTGGACCTACTTCCCGTAGACCTACACTGCTATACCCTCCCTATCAGCTGCATTGGCTTAGAACTCCTGTACTACTGGAATCATTGTGGTAGATGACGCCTGAATGAACCGCTCCCAATGGCGAGCAGCAACCACTGCGTCTATGCCAATGTTACGCTCCTCTTCCATTAGTATAATTCCTCACTCAGGAATGAGATGTCTATTAGAGTAGATAAGATTGAACTAGTGCTTTGTAGCAGCTGTTTGAAAGCAGGCTCGATCTGCAGGCAGCGGAGGCGGCGCTGGTTGCTTCCCCTTAGAGGCAGAATGTTTCATTCATGGAGGCCTGTAAAAATAACATTAGAGGGCAAGGAAAATAGCAAAACTCATAAAATATTGTGGCTATTGAAACTAAATACTAAAAATGATTCTAAACAAGTCAAGGTGCATTAGTCCAAAAGCCAATCATTCAAAAAATCATAAATGTTGACCAAGATAATTAAAAAGCAAACGTCACAATGAACTCATTCAAATGCCACAGTGTTCAATCAAAATGACAATGAAACACCCTTCATCAGATTGAAATAAAGGAATTAATAGCCTAAAGTCAGTCTGTGGTTAGTAGATGTACTGGGCAAGAATTAGAATGTCAATCCGTGGTTGTTTGACTAGAATTAAAAACTCAAATTAGGGTTTCACTTTGAATTGAACCGAATCTTAAATGCCTTGGACTAGAATTAGAAAGTCAAACATTAGTTGCTTGACAAGAATTAGAAACTCAAATTAGGGTTTCACTTGGACTTGAATTGAATCTTGAATACCCTACTTTCTAATTTTTGAAATTGAAAAATGTTTTAGCAAGTATTTTCAAAAAGGAAGTATATATTTTTGAAATTTTTTGTTTCGATACAAAGACTACAAGTTGAGTTGATAGTGGGTAAGCCTTGTCCCAAGTAAAACTAAACATTGAAAGGGAGGTGGGTTATCCCGTCCTAAAAAGCGTGGTTACTAAGCAGACTTCGATCTCGCCGCCCGATCTGGAGGTTGTCCCACCAGCTTATATGAGTAATCGGAGTTGAAGAACAGTCTTATTTTCTATAAAAGAAAATTAGAAGGTGGAAAATTAGGCAAGAAAGTGAATAGAAGTCGAAAAAGATGCCAAATATGGTATCTTGACTAAACAGAGGTTGTGAGTCAACCAGATTGAACCCTAGGTCCAGAGAAAGACCCTAGGTAGAAATGTGGTGTAGCCAGGGGTGGCACAGTGGATCAAAAACATAAATCTCTAGGGCATAAGCAAGAAACGAAAACTCGTGGGAAAACAAAAAATTGTTTGATCAATACACAAGACCGGGAAGCTTCTGTATCTTTTGGTTTCTATGTAGTATGGGATGCATAGGAATTTGGGGGTATGGAGGAAGCTTGGACTCGAAGAATTGGACCATGTGTGGTGAATGATCGGTAACTCAGGCAGAACGGGTTTCTCTATGCTCGCTGGTATGAGACGGTGGAGTATAGTGGGCTCGAAAACCTCAGCTATCGAACAATTTGCAAAATTTTTTGGGTGTGGCTCTATTCTAGGTGAAAGCCTAAGTGGAAGGGGTAGAGTGGTTTGGGACACTTGAACTTAAAAGCTTAGGTGGAAGCTTGGAACCTTGCTGTGCTAGCTTGATTGTATGATTGTGTGATATGCATGCTGTAATGTTTATTTGCTTTGAAACCAAATCTTGTACCCATGCATGAAAAGAACCTAGAAGAAAGACCTATAGGCCATTGAACAAAACGAGGACCTAGAGATAGGAATCTAGAGTCATGATAATACAAATGGAACAAATACTTGAGGAAACGAATACAATATATGATGTAGGAAAGATGACCATTGCTCAAGTCTGGAAAAACATTTAGTATCTTGAGGATAAGAAATGATGGGTGAGTACCCTAGATGAATGTCCTATTTGAAACTTCTATGATAGCTTGTCGAATACTAAAGTGGCTTTGGCTTGTAGATAATGGAAGGAATCCAAGAAAATACCAATACACTTGATCACAGTAACCAAGGGGAAGATGTGGCAGCAGCTTCCGTCCTATCACTAGAGATAATGGTAGAAATCACTCGACAGGTGGTTGAGCAGGTGATGAGGACTCTACAGTCACAGCCTGAAATTCAGAATGAACTAAGAATGGGAATTAATGAGCTAGTAAGAATGACAGTTGAGATCAATTCAATCAAAAAGGATATCCACTTCAAATGATCCGTAAGGAATAAAAACAAGAAACCACAAAGTGATCAAAAGACGGAGAAGGAAAGCAAGAAATAGAAACAAACTCACCAAACTCGAAGAAAACAAAAGAAGCAGGCTAGGAGACAAGGGTTGTGCTATGTTTGCAGACAAATGGGTCATTTTGCCAGAGATTGTCCAACTGCACTTGCTCAGGCTCCTCAGCCACAAGACAATAATGGTTATGCTGAGAACCAAGCTAGAATATTTGTTGTTGAAGCTCAAGAAGATCAAGACCCTTAGTAGAAACCTTCATAGTCCAATGTTAGGATTAATGAACTAATTTTGAATATGAATAGTAGTAGGGAGTCCATTAGTTTAAGATTGCTATACTTTAGCATTTATGAATTTTGAGTTGAAATAAGGCTTTGTACCACTTATCTCTATTAATGAAATTTATTTCCTTAAGAACTCCTAGTGTACTATTTTAAATAAGTGTTAGCCTATTAAAGTAGTAAAGCCTTTGGGCATACCAACTTAGTCAAAACCAAACCATTTACTAGAAATACTTGACAAAATGACGCACAAGTGAATGAGTATAAATTTCGAGGACGAAATTCTTTTAAGGAGGTAAGGTTGTAATAACCCAAAATTTTGTCAAATAATTAAAGATAACTAAGTTTAATAAAATTAAATGAAATACGTAAAGTGGATCAACTTTGAAGATTTTAAAAAACTTTTGGGTGCAAATTATGGGTAGACAATTGAGGCCTTAATTAGATATTGAAATGAAAATGTTAATTAAGTATAATTAATTATGAAATTTAAAGAGTTGCTTTCATTTCTTAAGAAATAAAGAATAGAAATAAAGTGTATATATATATATATATATATATATATATATATAGGTTAATATGTGTGTGAATAATATGTGTGTTAAATACTACATATTATAGGAATATGTATATAGAAAAATTTACATAATTGAATAAAAATGTAGTATGCTTATATTTATCTAAAATAAGTATAACATTATATAAGTATTAATTTATAATTACATGAATAATGAAATGAATATATAAATAAAAATATATGAAAATGAAGAAATAAAAAATATAGATTATTAAATTGTTGGCATTAAAAATATTAAAGAAATAGAAAAATATAAAATAAATACAATATTAAAGAAATAGAAAGGAAAAAATATTAGCAAGTTAATAAAATAGAAGGACATGTGCAATAAACCATGTTTACATCAATTAGAAAGTGTATAATTAGCAAATTTCGGATAATAGCAACCTTAGAAGGTAATTTTGGTAATAGAAACTACATCCAACGACCAGAAATGTATAATCCGCACGATCTAAGATCCCACGAACACGATCAAGTCCGCACCAAATGCTCAGATGCACCGAATCATTGAGATCCAACGAACGAGATCAAAACCAAACCAGCGCCCAGATGCACCGAATCATCAAGATCCAATGGCGGCATTTTCGTTGATCGCGAACGGATGTGCTGCACTCGAGGACGATTCGACGATTTACAACAATTTCGTTAATCACGACTGTGATCTGAGTGCTGCGCTCGAGGAAGATCAGATAGCCCAGATTGAATGCTCTGATTAAAATTACAGAAAATCACGAAAAATTCAAAAAAATTTCTAAAATCCGAAAATTTGGTTTCTAAATTCCAAAAAAATTATCCATATACACATTCTATTCTCCTATACTTGGGAGGAACGAAATTTTGAAGAATTGGCAAGTTTCCTACAAGGAGAACACTACAAACTTATCATTCTATGCCATTTTAAATTCTATATAAAGGACCCCTAGTGCTCTCATTATTTTCATCCCAAATCAAGAGCATACTAGTCCCTCTTGACTCTCTCTGGCCTTCTTCTTGGCAATCCCCTCAGTTTTTGAGTAATCTTAAATTATCTTGAGTGTTCTTGAGTGTTTAGAAGCTTTGAAGTAACGAAACTCTAACGGATTTCAAAAGTGTGTAGAAGAGATTTATTTAAGGTGGAAGTGATTTCTAACTTTTACTTCTTTATTTTAATTTGAATAAATATTGCATGTGTGATGATGTTTTGAAGTAATTGATTGAATATATGTTTTAATATGTTTTGATGTGCCATGAATATACATGTTATGCATGTTTAGAAATCAAGAATAATGATGCATGATATAAATGAATTGTGCCATGAATAAATATTTAATGATTCATGTTATATATATGTTATATTGATGGTTTAATCCGATATTGTGTGTTTTATCACTAAGAAAAGATTAAATAATGATCCTAACCATGTACCGACACGATGATGGGCTGCATAGCATCATCGTGTGTATTCCACCCCGATTCGGCTTGCCGACTTACCATTGATGATTTTGAACTGGGTTTCCAAGAGTAATCCCACTGCATAGATATTGGGGTTTGAGTTTCCAAGATTGATTCTCTCTCCCAACCATGTGGAACACAGAGATTAAACTCTTTCGGTCTTAATGTCAACCATAAACAAGAAATTTGTTTGAATTGGCTAATGTACAAAAGTTTTTGAAATGCATGATTTGTTTGAATTGAAATAATGATATAAATGTTTAGAAAGATCCACTAGGCTATGTGTTCACCCCTTCCTTCTATTGTTCAGGTAATTAAATTACATGAAGACCATGAATATTAGGTAGGTTCTTTTTTTGAAAGTTTCTAATTTCTATGTAAGGGTATGTTGCCCAAGTTTTGAATCTTCTACTGTAATAATTTTTCTTCAAGATCAAATTATGTGCTCAATTTTATTTAAATTAATTGAGTTTATAAATTTCATTCATTTCTAGTATTATTGCCTTATTACATTCTTAAATTTAAGTGATGTACTGTCAAATAAAATTAAGGCATAAAATGAATGAAATAGAAAGTCAAGTGTGTGTCACTTGTAAAGTAACACCAGCTCGGCTCGCCTTGTGGTAAAATCCAAATTGAAAGTCTCAGGGTTTAGGGTGTTACACAACATGACATGCATTCAGAAATAGAGAAATTAGTCTGGAGAGCACAAAAAATTGATGCAAAGGCTTTACCATTAACAAAAATTAATGCATCAACAAAAACAATTACCCATAGTTAACAGGAGTAAAGTTTAAAGTAGCAAAGACAAAGAAAAAGCAAAGGAAACCAGGACTCGGATGTCCTCTCCAAAAGCTTCGACCTCAGTAATAAAATCATTCTCATCCCCTCTGTCATCGTCATCATCGTCCTCATTGTTGACTACTAGGTGGAGTCGAGGGAGCTGGTGGTGCACAACATGTCATGGCCAGGTAGGGTAGGCAACATGAAGGGGGAAGATATGCCTGTGCCATAGTCGGATCAATGCGGTGGAGCCACTGAGTAAGATAGGTCATCCAGTGCATCAATGATATGCTTAGAAGGTGGTGTGGTAGAAGATGATGGTGTGGCAGTAGTCGCGGAAGACAATGGTGCATTACTAGGAGGTGTAGGGGCGGCTGCGGTGCCTGCCGGGTCAGCGGCTGGCTGAGGCGACTCTGTGGAGGCCCGACGCCTCTTAGCAGGAGTGGCAGTGAGCATCTTCACAGCAATATGATTCTTCATCTTCAATAGGGGCTCACTCCATTCCCATACAACCCTGGCTCTTTTGCATAACTCGGTGATGAGGTTAGGGTGGGGAAGACCTACATTGGTTTTGTTGATGGCAGATCGTATAGAGCTGGAGATGATTGTCCCAATATTGATCGGGAGCCCCTTCATAATACAATAGACCAACATAGCTCTCTCTATTGTGACCCTATTAATGGCTAAGGAAGGAAGAAGATTAGAACAAACTAAATACAGCCAAACCTTAGTCGGGGTCTGAAACATCGTTTTCACCAAGTTGACTGGTCGGTTATTGTAACAAATCCAAGAGGCCACCGCATCAACACATAGAGTCCGCAACACATCATTCGGATCGAACCAAGGAAGAATGGTATAGTTTTCATCCAGAAAATCTGTCGGAAGGCTATATGTCATAGATGGCTGTTGCACTAAATTGGACCTACTTCCTGTAGACCCACAACGTTGTACCCTCCCTATCAGCTGCATTGGCTTAGAACTCTTGTACTACTGGAATCATTGTGGTAGACGACGCCTGAATGAGCCACTCCCAATGGCTAGAAGCAACTACTGCGTCTATGCCAATGCTGCACTCCTCTTGCATTAGTATAATTCCTCTTTCAGGAATGAGATGTCTATTGGTGTAGATAAGATTGAACCAGTGCTTTGCAGCAGCCGTTTGAAAGCAGGCTCAATCTACAGGTGGCGGAGGTAGTGCTGGCTGCTTCCCCTTAGAGGCAGAATGTTTCATTCATGGATGCTTGCAAAAATAACATTAGAAGGCAAGGAAAACAACAAAACTCATAAAATATTATGGCTATTGAAAGTAAATACTAAAAATGATTCTAAACAAGTTAAGGTGCATTAGTCCAAAAGCCAATCATTCAAAACATCATAAATGTTGACCAAGATAATCAAATGGCAAACGTCACAATGAACTCATTCAAATGCCACACTGTTCAATCAAAATGACAATGAAACACCCTTCATCGGATTGAAATAAAGGAATCAATAGCCTAAAATGCTCAGAAACAATGATTTTTACAAGCCCTTGCCTCTAATATTTCAACACTCATTCAAACATTGACAGAAAAAATAGGAAGGTGAAAATTTTGAGCAAAACAAACCATTTCAAGTAAGAATAATAAGATCTAAAACCTAAAACTCATCTAAAAATGAAAATGAAATAAGGAAATAATGAAAACTAAGGTAAAAACACTTACATTCTCGTTAAAGAAGGAAAAGAAACTCTGAGATTTGAAGGAGAACTAAAAAGCCATAGAGAAACTTGAAAAATTTCGGAACAGAATGAAGCAAAATGACCGCGATCTGACTTAAAAAGACGCACGGACCGTGGTCAGTGCTTTATGGATCGCAGTCCATGTATAAAAATTTGAAACGGTGCAAAGCTTTGGTTCTGCCTACCGCAATTCGAAGGAGTGTTTAGAAATTTGGACCGCGGTACATGGAGTGTTTAGAAAACATCGTTCTGGTGACCGCTGTACACAGAAGTGTACTCTTCTGGTGATCGTGATATATGATGTTATATACCCATAGTGTGTTCTGGTGACTGCGATACATAGAACAAAACATTCTATGGACCGCGATAACTGGACAAAATGTGCAAGTCTGTGATGTATGGACCGCGGTAGATAGAGTGAACATACCCCTTCCTCCCATTTTATTTGAATAAAAAACTCAAACCTAAACTACTTAGAACCTATCAATTCAATTAAATCCTAGAAAAATAGAACTGAACACATGAAAACAATCGTAAACACGTACGAAAATCGAAATTAGCAGTGGGTTGCCTCCCACTCAACGTTGTGTTTAACGTAGTTAGCTCAACAAGGATACAGCGTTTTAGTCTTTAAGCACTGCCATTTCAACAGTCTGCTATGGCCCCCCGTAGAATATCTTCAATCTCTGACTGTTCACTTGGAACTTGTGGCCATCAATCAAGCTTTGCACTTCTACTGCATCATATGGGAAAACTTGTGTAACTAGGAAGGGTCTTGACCATCAAAAATGAAGTTTGCCCGAAAACAACTAGAGTCTTGAGTTAAATAATATCACTTGCTGGCCAGGTTTGAACTCTTTTTTCTCAATGAATTGATCATGTCATTTCTTCATCCTTTATCTTTAGATGGTGTTATTCTCAAAAACATCTTGGCGAAACTCCTCAAGTTGTAGCAAACGGTTTTCTCCACAAGCCTTTGCATCAAAATTCAACTTCTTGATGGCCTAATAAGTTCTATGTTCTAATTCACAAGGCAGGTGATAGGACTTTCCATATAACAACTGATATGGAGACATGCCAATGGGTGTCTTAAATGTTGTCCTATATGCCCACAATGCATCATCCAATTTCAGAGGCCAATCTCTATGGTTTGTTCCAACCGTCTTTTGTAATATTGCTTTGATTTCTCGATTAGTCACTTCAGTTTGCCCGTTAGTCTGTGGATGATAAGGTAATGCAACCTTGTGTCACACTCTGTACTTGGTGAAAAGGTTATTAAAAATTTTATTGTAGAAGTGTGTACCTTCATCACTCACAATTGCTTTAGGGGTGCCGAAATGGGAAAAGATGTTACGAGAGAGAAACTTCAACACAATTCTGGCATCATTCTTTAATGTAGCCACTGCTTCAAGCATTATATATTGTTTTCCATCTGAGGGTGGGAAAGGTCTCATGAAGTCTATGCCCCAAACGTTAAACAATTCAACCTCTACAAAAGAAGTGAGAGGCATCTCATTTTTTCTAGAGATGTTTCCTAATTTCTGGCACACTTCACATGTCTTCACAAATTGATAGGCATCTTTTAGCATACTTGGCCAATAAAATCCCTCTCAAGAACACGCCTTGCTGTACGTTGATGGCTGTAATGACCACTGTATGGTAAAGCATGGCAATCATGAAGGACTTTGTTAAAGTCAGCTTTCGATATGCAACGGCGAATCACTTTATTAGCACATCTTTGGTAAAGAAAGGGATCATCCTAAAGATAGAACTTGCTTTCATGTGTGAAGCGCTTTAGGTGGCTTTGGACAAATTTGGTAGAGTAGCACCTGTGGCTTTATAGTTGGCAAAATCTGCATACCATGGTGCATTGTCACTGACAATCAAGAGGTGTTCATTAGGAAAAACTTCCACTATGCTCATTTGATCTGGATTTGTTTCATTGGACAAGCAAGACAAGTGATCTGCTACCACGTTCTTTGTACCCTTTTTGTCTATCACCTCTATATCAAACTCTTGCAGTAATAAGATCCATCTTATCAATTTGGATTTTGCAAGCTTCGTTGCAAAGAGCTGACAAATAGCTGCGTGATCGGTGAAGACTTCGACATGTAATCCTACAATGTATGACCGAAACTTGTCACATGCAAAGACAACAGCTAACAACTCCTTCTCAGTGGTAGTATAATTCTTTTGAGCATTATCCAATGTTTTGCTCGCATAGTATATAGCTCTAAATATTCTATCATGTCTTTGTCCTAAAATAGCTCCAACTGCATAGTCACAAGCATCGCACATGATCTCAAACGTTTCCCCCCAAATTGGTGTAGACATAATAGGAGCAGACGTTAAAACTCTTTTTAGTGTATTAAAGGCTTCAATACATTCAACTGTGAAATTGAACTTAGCTTCCTTTTCAAGAAAATTACACAACGACCGAGTGATTTGAGAGAAATTCTTGATGAATCTTTGATAAAACCGGTATGCCCCAAGAAACTTCTCACCTCTCGCACTGTCGTTGGGGGTACTAGCTTTTCAATGGCTTGAATCTTTGCCCTATCCACTTCAAGACCATTAACAAAAACTTTGTGTCCCAAAACAATGCCTTCTCGAACCATGAAATGACATTTTTTCCAATTGAGAACCATGTTCTTTTGTTCACAACGAGAAAAAACTCTTTCCAAATTAAACAGAAATTCATCAGATGTTGCACCAAACATAGAAAAGTCATCTATAAATACTTCTATGATGTCTTCAATCATATCTATAAAAATTGCCATCATACATATCTGAAAGGTAGCTAGTGCATTACACAAACCAAAAAACATTCTTGTAAATGCATAAATTCTATATGGGCAAGTGAAGGTTGTCTTCTCTTGATCTTTTAGTGCAATGACTATCTAATTATACCCTGAGTACCCATTTAAGATCAATCCGATCCAACATTTGATCCACAAAAGGCAAAGGGAAGTGATCCTTGCGGGTAGCTTTGTTTAGCTTTTTATAATCTATGCACACATGCCATCCTATAGTTGTCCTTGAAGCAATTGTCTCTCCTTTCTCATTTGTGACAATCGTGATCCCTCCTTTCTTAGGCACAACATGAATGGGGCTAACCCATAGTGAATCTGATATTGCATAAATAATTCCTACATTCAACCATTTCATTACTTCCTTCTTCACCACATCCTTCATGATAGGGTTGAGTATTCGCTGGTGCTCCACTGTAGGCTTATGTGAATCTTTCATTAAGATCTTGTGCGTACAAATAGCTGGACTTATCCCTTTGATATCTTCAATGGTCCATCCTATAGTAGCCTTGTGGTCTTTCAACACTTTCAACAACTTCTCTTCTTGAGTAGGGGTTAATGAAGAGGAAATTATGACTTTGGGTACGAGTAGGCCAAAATAAGTTCATGTGAATAAGCTCTATAGATCTTGAGATGAAATTATCACATTTTCTTCCAGAAGAGGATTTGGTGTGCTTTCCTATGGAGCATGGTTAACATTCCTTATCTTTTTTATGCACACATTTCAAAATGCCAAGAGTTATGGTGCCACAACCATGCACCACACTTATTTAGCACATAGATAAGATATATTTTTGCATATCAAGTTCATCAAAGTTAATGACATAAACATTTTGATTCCATAGAGCCACGAAAAATAGTTTATATCCAATATGCTTAACAATGCATTTAGAAGATTCAAATAGAACATTAAAGCTTTTGTCACAAAGTTAACTTATGCTTTATATTGTCAACTAATAAAACATTAGAAATAAAAAGCAAGGAATTAACTATGGTTCTAACACCTATGATCTTACACTTTTTGTCATCCTTGATTCCCTCCTTGATATCTCAAGCTTACAAACTTTGAAACATTACCCATCATGCGCCTAGGGTAACCTCTGTCTAGCTACTATGAATTATTCCTTCTACCAACCTAAGTAACATGAAACATGAGAGACTTTGGTCCTTGACTTCCGTTCAGTCCTTGATATTATCATCCAAATAGTTCTTCTCAAGCCATGCGAAATTTATTTTCTTTACCTTTTTCAGTGGGTACTGCCTATGACTAAATCTATTGAATTTGAAACATGTATTAGTTGCTTTAATCATCTTCTTATGAGTCTTTTGGTCACTTTCATAGCTTAGGCCAACTTTATTGAATGCACATCTTGGTGTGCTCAATATCTAGCATTTCTTTTTTGTAAATTTGATGATGATTTGAGTAAGGCCATTAACCTTTTCAATCAAGATATTCTTTTCATGAGATACATCTTCAAATGCTCTTTGGGAGTTGCTCACAAAGTGATTTTGTACTTCTAATTCTTTTAGGCTAAGCTTAAAGCATCTTTGAGTTTCCTGTTTCTTTTCACCTATTTTTCCAATTGTACCTTGATATACTTTACATTAATATTATCAACATAATAAGAAGGTTTATAATAAAAAATTTTTACCTCAATATTTGCTGTTAGGCAAAATGATGCTTCTTCATTATAGGTGTTTGATTTGGCACCAGTAGAGAAAGATGAACCATTCCTTGTTACTAAAGCTTTTGTCTCCTTTTTCTTCTTATTGCTTGAGGACTTCTTTTCCTCGAAGTATTTCTTTTTACTGCACAGACATTTTGTTTTGATGCAGCCTAGTTTGCCATAATTGAAGTAAACTGTATTGTTTGACTTCTCATTTGTTTGAGTATAGTTTTTCTTTCTCTAATTGAACCTTCTAGACTTGTTCCTTCTAAGAACGGCTTTGGTTTATTTTCTTGATAGCATTGCCACTTCATAATCACTTTCAAGAGTCTTGAAGATGTTAAGTACTACTTCCTTCTTTGCCTTCACCTTAGTCCTTGGGTTATTCCTTTCTCCATCTTTAATCTTCATTTGATTTAAAGTAAGAACGACACACAACTCGTCAAAGGTGTAATCTTCTGAATTTCTATCTTCTTCTATTGTAATAACTTTAGCATCCCATTCTTTGGGAAGCCCTCTCAAGAATTTGCCAACAACTTTGCATTGAGAGTGTGATTCCATGAGATTCTTTATCTCATTTATAGTCTCAATGAATCTTGTCACAACGACAATAATTTCTTCACCATCCTCAACTTTAAAGGTTTCAAATTATTCTTCAAGAATTCTTAGTTTTGCATCCTTGACTTGTTTGGTTCCTTCACATTGCACTTCAAGTCAATTTCATTTCTATTTTGTTGTGGTGTATGCATTGCTTGATCATTAAGCAATTCCTTCTCTTTTATCCAAATTATTGGCTTGGGTTGTGCAACATATCCATCAAGCGCAATCTTTCACACCTATTGGCTTTGAAATTTCAAGAAGTATTTCCTCTTGATTTCCTACTGCATATAGTCCTCTCCATCAAAGTATGGAGGATGGTGTGATGAGTAACCTTCTCTAAGAATTTTCTCTATTCTTATGGATCTTTGCACGAATGGCTTAAATTATGGTATCTCAAGCATTTTTGATACACCTAATGCCCAATACAAATAAGACAATAACCCTGCTATAATCAAATTTTACGATGATTTTAATCCAATTTGGTTTTTTTCAAGATTATTAACTGCAATGACTTTAACAAGAAGTGTAAGAATGATAATACATTATGATTTATAGTGGTTCAATCCCCAAGATCTACTCTACTACCTTTTGGTCCCCAACTAAAATTTTTAACTCGATTCTGTTATTGCTAGAATCTTACAACCTTAAGTTGTAACTAGTTTTCTTCTCAACCTTGCTTGAGATAGGCCCCTCGGTCAAATACAATATCAAGCTACAATGCAACCTTGTTATACCCCTTTAATACACTCTAGGTCCTCCTAGAATATGATGTGTAGGTCTTACAAGGATTTCAACTCATCTCAAGTCCCATAAAAAGATAAAGAAGTTTTAATAAAAATGATTTCCCTTATAACACGATAAAGATTGATCTTAGTGTGACGAACCATATTTTGAGACACCACATTCATGGGTTCGATATATGTATTCACATGTATTTTCTTGAATTTTTAATAAAAATAAATAAATTTTCTCAATTCTCCTTGATTTTATCTATTTTAATTAAAAAAACTAGATTGATTGAGAAATATAAATTTCAGGAAGAGAATACATTAATTATTGAGGAAATGTAATTTTTAGGGAGAAAATATAATTTTTGGAGTGATTATTTAATTTTTAGGAAGGAATAATAAATTTTTGAATAATAATTTAATTTTTTGAGGGAAAAATGTTGATTTTTGGGTAGAATATATAATTTTTAGAAAAAAAATATATAAATATTAAAAATTAAGGTATAGTTAAAAATTTTGAAGGAAGTGATGGACAAAAGAGTAAATTTACAAAAAAATAAAATAATATAATAAATGAAGAGAAGAGATAATGAAAATGAAAAGAAAAGAAAATAAAAGAAAAGGAAAAACCAAAAAAGGGGGTTTTCGGGCCCCAAGGTGCACGAGCTTCTCGGCTTATGTGGGTTGCAACCATGCATAGGCCGCCTGGCCCGTGCAGGCCTAATTTGGCACGTGGGTCGGCCCAGGCATTTGGTGGCCCACACGCCCAGCCTGCCAATTCTCTCCTTCTTCTCTTTTTCTCCCCCATCTTCCAGCAACAGTAACACCATTTTTTTTAGCAGAAACCAACTTTGGACCATGGGTTGGGGCTATGGTTTTGACCATCTGTTAGGTTGCTGGCTTGAAGTCTGAGCATAAACAATAAGGCACCCTGCATGGCAACCCATGAGCCATGTGGCAACCCATTTGGCCATGCAAGGAGCCTCTCAATATGCTACAAAACCCAATTTTTGCAATTTTTGCAATTGTAAAACCCATTTTCAATAGCTTCTTTCTCCTTTGTCCCAAAACCAATTTTCATGAAATTATAATCTTTGGAAAGCATTCACTTCCCTCTACAAGACTATGCAAATCTTCGGTCAAAAACCCCAACCATTAGAGATGAAAACGACTACCAAACTGAGTTAATCAACATAGTGGAAAATCTAGAGCAAAAAAATTGTGTTGATCCAAACTTTGGAGGGGTGGTTCCTAACCCATCTGAGATCGATTTTTGAGGTATAAGACACTCTTTTTAACCATTGTCATGTGTACTTCAAGTTCTATTTGTTGGACAACAAAAATTGAGCTCTTGAACATGGTTTACAGGGTGTCAAAGTTGGTTGCTTGCTAACTGTTACAGCAAAAGTGTTATTGGAACCAACTTTGGGGCAACAATTGAGGCTATTAGGAATGTGATAATCCTCACATTTGAAGCTACAAGAAGGTAAAAACCCCGTACCCTAAGCCTTTGTATTCATGATTTTTTATATATGCAAAATTATCTTAGTACATGAATATTCTAGTACTCAGAAAATTTTAGAGTTTTGCTAATACATGTCAAGTGTTTGAAGGTATGTTTAAGTATGATTTTAGCCACCTAAGCTCACTGTTTCGAATGGGTCTTAATTGTTGGATGTTTTATGATCCAAATACTTACAATAGGTGTAAGAAATAGCCTTGAATTAGTGGTTTAATGAGGGAAAATAGACACTTGAAAATCATAGAAACCATGAGCATAGGAAAAATCTATTACACAACAAAGACTTTGGGGGGTCAATTAACTAATCAAAACTCAGTATTTTGAGCTAAAATTTGGTGGAGACCTTATGGGGTATGTCAAAAATAAGTGTACCAAATTTCGTCCCAATCTAAGTTGGGTATGTGGGTTAATTTACATGGATAGTGGCTGTCTGTCATATAAAATTTGAGAAATTAACGTTTCTATTATCCCACATGAAAACCCTATCAAATGAAGCCCAAAAATCCCAATCTAAAATTATGGTGAATACTCAGGAGGCTTTGATCAAATCTAAAAAATTTTATGCACATCGGATGCATGGATTGATCGCATAAAAAATCAAAAAAATGTTCTGCGCAACTATAGCAAAAAACTAGAAATTTGACTAAGTGTGAAAAATTAGAGATTTTGACGAAATTGACCAAACTTTGACCTATTTTGATCCAATTTGACCCGATTTGACCGAATTTGACTAAAATTAATCATGTTGACCAATTTGACTAAGTTTGACTAGTTGATTGAGTTTGACCAGTTGATCAAATTTGATCGCATTAAATTTGGGTTAATTGAGACTGATTAGGGATAGTGGAACTAGAGTTGAGCCACATTGCTCAAAAGAATTGAAATTAGGTTTAAATAACACAGATTTGAGCTTATACTGTGGGAATAGACCGAGTGTCGATGGGACATCGGTGCGCAAGACTCGAGCTGAGTAGTTCAATTCAGGGGTTTACTTTAACTTGTATTCCTTATATAAAACAAGTGTGAAACAACATGAGTTGAATGGTTTCATGTGATTGAGATACATCGAATTGGTCTCGAAATATATAGACGTACGACGATAATTAGACTATAGGCTTGAGGTCCAAGTGCGGGGTTTGTAATACCTCATAATTTTGTCAAATAACTTAAAAATAAATAAAGTCGACAAAAAAATTAAATGAAATAAGTACGTAAAGGTTTCTTGAGACTCTTAGGTAAAAATTATGTAGGAAAAACGAGAAATAAGATTTATTGAGAAAGATTCTAAAATAATTGGAGGCAAATGAAATCTTAGTATTAGGATGATCTAACAAATAATATAAGGTAAGTAGAATTATCAAATATTATTTGTATAAGAATTATTTTGTAATTATGCATATAATGGGACAATTATGGAGTTAATTATCAAATATAAAGTAAGTAGAGTGAATTATATATATACATATATAATTATTTTTACCTCTCTAAAAATAAAAATATGAAATAAATATAGAGAAAATATATGAAATGAAGAAATGAAAAATATAGAGAAATATGAATTATTAATTCTTGGCAATAAAAATATCAAAGAAATAGAAAAAAAACCTAATAAATACAATATTAAAGAAATAGAAAGAGAAGAATATTGGGGAGATTTAATAAAATAGAAGGATGTGTGCAATAAACCATATATGCATAGATTAGAAAGTGAAATTGGGTTTGTCATTAGCAAATTCTGGATGATAGAAACTTTAAAAAGTAATTTTGGGCAATGTATACAACATCCAACGGCCAAAAACACGTAATCCGCACGATCTACGATCCAATGGCCCACGATCCAATGCGTAATCCGCACCGAACGCATGGATGCACCGAATCACCATGATCCAACGGTCCACGATCGATCCGCCCAATCCACCGATCGTGATCAAGCCTGCACCAATGCGCGGATGCATTGAATCACTGCTATCCAATGGCCCACGATCGATTTGCCTGATCCAACAGCGCACAACGTAGGCGCAGATTCGTTGATCGCAAACTATGATCCGTGTGCTGCACTTGAGGATGATCCGAGCATCCAGATCAAAGGCTCCGAAAAAAAACCAAAAAATTCGAAAAAAAATGGTTTCTAAAATCCAAAAATTTGTTTCTAAATTCCAAAAAAATTATCCAAATATACTTGTTATTCTCCTATACTTGGGAGGCATGAAATTTTGAAGAATTGGCAAGTTTCCTACAAGGAGAACACCACAAACTTACCATTCTATACCCTTTTGAACTCTATATAAACCCCCCATGCTCACAATTCCTCTCATCCCAAGAAACAAGAGTTGAGATTTCCTCTTGTTCTCGAAGCCCTTTTCTTGGCACCCCTTCTCACCTTTCTTTTCCCTCTTGTGTATGAGAAGTTCTTGGTTTGGGGATTTATCTTGAGTGATTTTCTTGGTGCTTGTACGTTGGGAACTCTTGATTAAACTTGGGGAGAAAGCATCATAAGGTGGAAGTGATTTCTTGAACACCCCTTTTTCTTATTCGAATTACTAGCATGTTCATTGTTGTATGGCTTTTGAAATCAAAATAATTTCAGTTCTAATATTCTAAAATATATTTCAGTTTTAGATTTGATTCTTGTTCGGATTTATGCATTCATAATATTCATGCCATGTTTAGTATCATGTTTAGGCTTTATCTCAAAGTATGATGGATGATTATGGTTGTTTTATGGTTTGATTTTCAGATTGTTCATATTCTAAATTTATTGATCTTAGTTTCATGTTCTGACGTATATTTAATGATTAAAGATTTAACAAAAGAAGATGGTAAAAATAACCATGTACCATCATAGCAAACATGTGGGTTGCTATGGATCTTCTTATCATATGATTAGTTCATATGGTTTTAAGACCAAAGTACTTGGTTGGTGGGTAAATTTCCTTAAGTTCCAAAAGTCCAATGAAATTGGCTGAGAAAAGCTATATTTCACTCTAAGGAGGTACTTTGTTAAGAACATCAAGGGCTTAAAGACCCTTTTGCTCTAAAGTCCCAACTTTAAACAAATGGATGCTTGAAACACCTAATGTATGCAAGTGTTTGAAATATGAAAGTATTATTGGTTTGAATTTGAAAAATGGTTGTTTGAAAAAGATCCACTAAGCTTTGTGCTTACCCCTTCCTCTTTTTTCAGGAAATTAAATTATGAAGACCATGGAATTTGGATAGTTTCTATTTTAGCAAGTTTTTTTTTTTAAGTTTCCTTTTAATGTAAGGGCATGTTGCCCAATTTTGAATAAATTTTCCACTGAAATTTAATTTTTATTTTAGAGGTTATGAATCAACAATGTAATAGTTTACCTTTACATTAGAAAGTTATGTATTTTCTTTTTATGAATAAAGGAGTTGAAATTTTCTTTACCTTTAATTGCCTTGATTTTATTAAGTGGAAATTCATAGTCTTAAATTTAATCTAAGGCATGAGGTATTAAAAAATAGAAAGCAAAGTGTGTGTCACTTGTAAAGTAACATGGACCCAACTCACCAAACGATTAAGTCCACTGTCAAAGAATGGTGGTTATGTCCAATACTCAAAGAATGTGGGGGTTGGGGTATTACAAGTGTGGTATCAGAGCTTAGGCTTTAGGTGCCTTGGGCTTAAAATAGAAAATCAAGCCTAAACATGTGTTGATTAAGCTAGGAATAGAAAGTCAAACATTAGTTGCTTGACAATAATTAGAAACCCAAATTAGGGCTTCATATTGAATTGAATTAAAATTTTAGTGCCCTACCTTCTATTTTAAAAAATTGAAAAATGTTTTAGAAAGTGTTTTCAAAAAGAAAAAATATATTTTGAAATGTTTTGTTTGGATAAAAAGACTACAAGTTGAGCTGATAGTAGGTAAGCCTTGTCCTGAGTAAAGCTAAACATTAAAAAGGAGGTGGGTTATCCCGCCTTAGAAAGCGCGGTTGTTAAGTAAACTTTGGTTTGGCCACCCGATTTGGAGGTTGTCTTACCAGCTTATATGAGTAGTCGGAGTTGAAGAACATTCTTATTTTCTATAAAAGAAAAATTAGAAAGTGGAAAATTAGGGTAAGAAAGTGAATAGAAGTAAAAAAAAGATGCCAAATATGGTATCTTGACTCGACAGAGGTTGTGAGTCAACCAGATTGAACCCTAGGTCCAAAGAAAGACCCTAGGTAGAAACATGGTGTAGCGAGGGGTGGCACAGTGGATCAAAAGCATAAATCTCTAGAGCATAGGCTAGAAACGGAAACTGGTGTGAAAATAGAAAATTGATTGATCAGGACATGAGAACGGGAAGCTTCTGTATCTTTCAGTTTCTATGTAGTATGGGATGCATAAGAATTTAGGGGTATGGAAGAAGCCTGGACTTGAAAAATGATAGACCATGTGTGGTGAATGATCGGTAACTCTGGCAGAACGGGTTTCTCTATGCTCGCTGGTATGGGACAGTGGAGTATAGTGGGCGCAGGAACCTTAGTTATCGAGCAATTTGTAAAATTGTTTGGGTGCGACTCTATTCTCGGTGAAAGCCTAAGTGGAAGGGGTAGAGTGGTATGAGACACTTGAACCTGAAAGCTTAGGTGGAAGCTTGGAACACTGTCGTGCTAGTGTGATTGTATGATTGTGTGATATGCATGCTTTATTGCTTTGAGACCAAATCCTGTACCCATGCATGAAAAGAACCCTGAAGAAAAACCTTTAGGCCACTAACAAATTGAGAACCTAGAGACATGAATCTAGAGTCATGATAGTATGAACATCTGACGAAGCAAATACTGACAAGGTGTTAAATTTATAGACAATGGCTGGAACAAGAAGGTACGCTACTCGATCCACCACCTTTGATGAGACCGAACCACGGGAATAAGAACTGCCTACTGGAATGGAGGCGTGGATGGAAGCTATAATGCATGAGATGTCGTAGAGGGTGTTGGATCAACTATTGAGGGCACTTCTACAGATAATCTCTCAGGTGGCACCATAGCCTCAAGTACTTGAACCTACCGAGGTCCGACAGCTAGCACCTGTTGCCCAAGATCCCGAATATCAAAGGGCTCAGGAGGGATTGGAGGGCGAGAAACAGAGAGAAATGTTGATAGAGCTAAAAAAGCTCCTGTAATACCCCAAAATTTTGTCAAATAATTAAAGATAAATAAGTTTGAGAAAAATAAATAAAATAAGTTGAATAGATTAATTTTGGGTGCAAATGGTGGGTTGGCACATGAAAAGTAAAATAAATTGGAGATAT